>VIIQ02000313.1:15000-88000 GCA_007449985.2 Desmodesmus armatus
TTCAGGACACAGGTGGACAGTCAACATTGTGCAAACACCAAAAATGATGCAACCACTATGATGGAGATAGAGAACCCACAATTCAGTAAAGCCCTCCCCCCCAAGCAGTATAGAACACACCTGCCAATCGAGCCATCTCAGGGTATGACACCCAGAAAGGGCAGGGATGATTACGTCATCATCAGCACTGCAAGTAGCCAGCAGGGCCTGCCAGACGCCTTTGCTGCACCCCCCCCCCCCTCTCCTCACCCCTCCTATCCTTCTCTCCCCCCCCTCCCTTGCGTCTGGTGCCCTCACTTCAATGAAGTCCCCCCCACCCCACCCCACCCCACCCACCGAACCCCACAGAAAAGACAACACACCTGCCAATCGAGCCATCTCAGGGTATGACACCCAGAAAGGGGCAGGGATGATAACGTCATCACCAGCACTGCAGGCAGCCAGCAGCGCCTGCCAGATAGCTTGTTTGGCTCCATTTGACACCACAATCTCATTGGCAGGGTTGTAGTCAAGGCCGTTGTCAACTGAACACAGCAGCAGAAGCAGCAGCAGCACAGCAGCAAGGGTGACCGTAGCTAGAAGAGTGCTGAATGCAGTGCCGCTGTGCCCGTCTTGGTGTCCCCCCACCCCTCCCGCCCCCATCCTCCTAACACTCACCCCATCTCCATCCGCTATCCTGCCCCTACAACACTCAAACCTATCGACTGGGTTACAGTTGCTGCCCGCAGTGCTGCTGAGCCCATGCTCCCCCCCCCTCCTTGCACCCCCATGATGCCCAATACGCACCCTATCAAAAACTCCATTCACTACAGTACCCTGAAACCTTTTGACTGGTGCATACTTGCTGCTTGCAAGGCTCCCCCCCCCCCCCCCCCACACACCCCTCTTCCCCCCTTCTCCCCCCCCCCCCCCCCCCCCCCCGCCCCACCACCACCCACCCACACTTCCCACCACCACCACCACCACCACCAGCAGCAGCACAGCTGAGACACCCACCTTTCAGCTTCTTTGCAATTGCTGCCCGCAGTGCTGCTGTGCCCGTGTTGGGTGTGTAGCGGGTGACACCATCCCTCAGGGCCTGGATACCCGCCTCAACAATGAGGGCGGGGGTGTCAAAGTCTGGCTCACCGGCTGCCAGACCAATCACCTACACAAAAGATGGCGGGGGGGGGGGGGGGGGGGGGGGGGGGGGGGCGTTCTTGAGTATCGCTGTGAGTATATGTGAGGATGTGGAGGTGGGTGCAGGGGGGGGGGGGGGGTCAACAATGGGCGCAGGCGTGTCAAAGTCCGGCTCCCAGCTGCCAGACCAATCACCCGCATGAAAACAGGAAAATAGCGGCAGGGCGGGAATCGTCTCTGTGTGTGTGTATCTAATGTGGTGAAGGGGGGGGAGCAGGGGTGTCGAAATCCGTCTCGCCAGCTGCCAGACCAATCACCTACATATGCAGGCATATGGGGGGGGGGTAGGTGATTCTCCGTGTGTGTATGTGTCAGGGTATGTGGAGTGAAGAGGGGGTGCAAAACGGGTGATGACTTGCCGACTGCCACAGTGATAAGCTACAGGCATGAAAGGAGAGGTACATGTGGCAGCTGAGGGGGGGGGGGGGGGGCAGCGTGACTTCACATGGCATGACACAGACACATTTGCAACTGCAGCTTTTGCTCCCAATTCTCAAATTGAGTGGTTACAGTATGCCCCCCCCCCCCTCCTGCATGCGATCAAGCACGCCCCCATGCCGCACCCCACTCATGTCAACGCAAAGTCCTGTACGCTGTGAGCCATTCGAACAGGCACCATGCTGCTCAACTATGCATTGCAGCTGTATATGCAAACCCTCCACCACCTCCCCTGTCCATCTGCTCCTGTCCCGTTGCATGATTTCCTTTCACACCCGTCCTTGCCACTTCCTCAACTGCCTCCCTACTTCCTCTGCCCTCTGCCCTTTCAGCGCTGTAACCCCCCGTCTCCCTGCCCCTGCCCCTCCCCTCCTCCCCCCCCCCCCCAAAAAAAACACGTGCATGCTACATGGTACCCTATGCTTACACACACCACCCTTGTCGGCCCCAGCACCCCACACCAGCCGCACCCCACTCACATCAATGCCAGACTCCTTCATGCTGCGAGCCATATCCGTCAGTGCCATCGTTTTCGAAACACTCAAACACGCAACCCTGGGGTTGAGGGTTTGATCCACCTCACTGCCTGCTGCTGTTGCTGCTGTCGGCACTGCTCTACACTGCAGCAGCTGCTGCTGCCTGCTGCCAATGCTGCTGCTCCTGCTAGTGCTTGGGGCGGGAAGTGACACCGAGGGGCGCGCTGGAGCGCTGCTGCATCGCTGCTGTTGCTGCAGGACCCTTCCTTGCAAGCTCATGCTAAACAGTTACAGAGGTCACTGTGCAGCTGCTGATGTAGGGCAGTTCCTAGCGGGCTGCTGGCGTGATGCTGCTGCTGTTGCTGCAATAATTGAGCAACTAAAGTATTGAAGCGAAAGGTGTTACAATGCACGACCGGGAGAGCACCAAGACTACTTTGAATACAGCAGCAACTGCCAGATCAGCAACCAGACAACCCCAGGGTGGGCTTGTGACCTAGGCACAAATCACAGACACTTTGTTGCCGTACATCAATAGTGAAGAACCGATTTTCGTTGACCATCGCTGCTACAACCAAAATAACTGACGTGATCATACGTAACCCCTCACATTTCGCCCTCTTCCTCGTACTTCACGGTCCCCAAGATGTTCACATCAAAAAAATAGACGCATGTATCACGCTTTCGAAAGCCACAGGCTTTGATTACGCAACCACTGCCACCAAAGCAGTAGTTCTGCCCACCTTCCCCTTGAGCACCGCTTGCCTTCCGGCATCTCATCATCGGCTGGCTGTATTCCTTCTCGTCTCCTGAGCAGCCTCAGCAGGCTTACGACAGTGTCACACACAGCAGCGGGTGAGCCGCTTTTCCCAAGGCCTCCCACCAGCAGGCAGCACTGTCCATCCAGCAGCCCCAGCAGCAGCTGCCACTGCAATACGTCAAGTACAGCTTGCAGCGACTGAAGTAACAACAGCAGCAGCAGAAGCAGGATGTCTGGCGGTCAGGAGGGGCAGCAGGACCCTCGGCAGTGGATGTATGATCAGGAGTATTATGCAGAAGACACATTTGGGGGGGTGCATGCCACTGGACGAGTATATACAGGTGTGTGTGTGTGGGGGGGGGGGGCAAACAGGACCCTCGGCAGTGGATGTATGATCAGGAGTACTATGCGGAGGACACATTTGGGGGGGTGCACGCCACTGGACGAGTATATACAGGTGTGTGTGTGTGTGTGGGGGGGGGGGGGGACTGGGGGGGGACTGGGGGGGGGGGGGGGGGCAAACAGGACCCTCGGCAGTGGATGTATGATCAGGAATATTATGCAGAAGACACGTTTGGAGGGGTGCATGCCACTGGACGGGTATATACAGGTGTGTCTAAGGGTGGAAGGGGGGGGGCAGAATTGGGGTGGGGTTTGGGGGGGGGGGGGGGGGGGGGGGGGGGTAGTGATGGTGTTACTGCTGGGCAAAACTCTCCTCACAGTAGCAAACAGTACACCACATCGGAGTGCAAAGCATTTATGCAGAGGACACTTTTGGAGGGGTGCACGTCGTGGGACGGGTCTACACAGGTGTGTTCTGTGCGCTATCACCCAACTCAACCATTGCACTTTATGTTGGCCCAGGTGCCCGTGAGGGGTCAACACAACTGTGCGGGTGTGTACAGATGTGGTGGCTATGCCCGGGGGGGGGGGGGCAGGCTGTATGTCAGGTCTGCGGGTGTGCGTCAGTTGTGTCAGGGGTCGAGACCGTGTAGCAAGGCGCCGATGACAACCCATGTACTGGTTGTGCCAGGAGCTATCTTGGTGTTGCCAACACCTTTTGAGTGACTCAGCACTTTGCCCATGTCGGCAGGAGAAGGCAGCTGTTTGTTGTGGGCTATAAGTGACTGCCTGGGTCGACTGTTGACGCGCATACATGCATCACCTGTACTGTGCCTCCTGCACCTATTGCATCCCCCGCCCCCTGCATCTGGTGGGTTTGAGGTGGAGACGTCAAGCAATGTGGGCTCCAGAACAGAGTAGACACCATTGGAAAGTGTGGGAGAAAGCAAGCGTCAAGAGGCCATCCTGTCATGGGTGTGGTGTGCCAAACACTTCCTGACGTGCTGCTGCTGCTGTTTGCTGCTGCTGTTGCTGCTGCTACTACAGGTCCCTTCCTTGGCTTATCCTTCATGTCAATTATCGGAGCCTTCATCATGTCATCAGTAGTTAAGGTAATAAGAAGCCCCCGCCCCCGCACACCCCGTTATGTTGTCAGTTTTCAAAGTTAGTACGACTTATACACCAAACAAATAACATATATATTTGTCGCCAGTAGTGGAGGCAAGCAGGGTTGTCAATGCAAGCAGGGCCCCCCAATACACTGGCAGTCACACAATCATGTGTCCTACAAGTGGGTCGCACAATCAAGCCTCACACCCGCTTCTCCCTGCCCACAACACCTCCTTTGTGTGCTGTTGTGTGCTGCAGAAAAGCCCCAACTTGTCATTTCTGTGGCTGCAGCGGCGTGTGGGTGCGCAGTTCATGACCTTTGCTTACTTCTTCACCACCAACATACTGTACTACCATGACGGGCGGCGGTGGAAGACGAGAGACATCGACAAGCTGTGTGAGTGTCTGAGCAGGCATGGGGTGGGGCTTGAGCAGTTGCAGGGATTGTTCGTGTGGGCGGGGCGCGGGGTGTGTGTGTGGGGGGGGGGGGGGGGGGTCGTCCAATGTGGTGGTGTGGATATAGCTGCCAGGGTCGTGCTGAGGGTGTTGTTTAGGGTCACTAGCAAGCTGTGTGTCCACTGCGTGAGCGATGCCTGGGTGGGCGGGAGGGGAGGGGATGAAAGACATGCACAGCATACAACAGCACAATGGAAGGCAGAGGGTGGGTGTCTTGGGGCAGGGGTGCTTGGGGGCAGTGAGGCCATTGCGTCTCCCGCCCCTGCAGTTCACAGAGAATCATGCGGATGGTCGCATGCAGATGCAGCTGCCATGCTGTTGGCTCATCACACACACTGCATCTTCTCGCACCACCCTACCCTTGGTTTGCAGCGTGCGCTGCAGTTACAGCCACGTTTGTCGACATTGCCCAAACTTCACAAATTCCCGCGTATCAACAGTACTGCATCCTCCTGCCCCCTCGTCAAATTTGCAGACAAGCGTGCTGTTGGTCCCATTCAGATGCAGCTGCCGTGCCATCAAGCTCAATACACACACTGCATCTTCCCCCACCACCCTACCCCTGGGTCTGCAGCGTGCGCTGCAGTTCCCGCCACGTTTGTCAACATTGCGCAAGACTCCACCAAGTACATGCGTACTAAAATATCTGCACCCTGCCCCCCCCCCCCCTTTCCTCTTGTCTGCAGACAAGCGTGCTGTTGGTCCCATTCAGATGCAGCTGGAGCGGCGCAGGAGGGCCAAGGAGGCAACAGACAAAATCACCGGCGGACTCAACCCCACCAGCTGATTGCAGGGTTTGGGTTCAGGGTTCACGATGAATGCAGGGTTTGGGGTTCAGGGTTCCGAACCTACCCTGATGCAGCAGGGCAAGCAAAGCCGCAGCTGCTAGGTAGAGCGCGAATGCTGTTGGCTGACATCTGAACCTGAACTTTGAGTGTTACTTGCAGCAGGATACTTTTGTGTCTTCCATCTTCAAGATGCATGAGGCAGGGAGGGACGTGGTCATTCAATTTGGCCATTGTACGTGTGTGAGAATGAGACTGTGTGACAGTTGTTGCAGTCTGAGGAGGCATGAGAAGGGGCGAGCTCAACATGCAGCTCCCATGGTCTGAGGCAACCACACTCTTGTGCAGTATGTTGCTTCAAAAGTGGTTGTCATGCCTTCTCTGTCTGCCTCTTGCATCATGTACAATCAGGGTTCCCTGGTTGGTGTGCCTGTGGCCAGTTGGCAGCCCGGGTTGGAGTTTCTTTGCCTCTTTGTTGCTAGATACAGAGTGCAAGCGTCAGCACAACATGCACGCTCTCCTGCAGGCCCTGCATGGATCCAGCACAACACAAACACTGCCTTTGGGTTCCTGAAGAGCGTCAGCACAACATGCACGCTCTCCTGCACACCCTGCATGGCTCCAGCACAACACAAACACTGCCTTTTGGCCCCTGAAGAGCGTCAGCACAACATGCACGCCATCCTGCAGACCCTGCATGGATCCAGCACAACACAACACTGCCTTGCGGCCCCTGAAGAGTGCCAGCACAACATGCACGCTCTCCTGCATGCCCCAGCACACGCACTGCCTCAAACTTTGAAAGACTGGCAGAGTGCAAGTGCCAGCACAGCATGCGCACGTCAGCTTAGACCCTGCATGCACTATGTCAGTTTAAGATTGCAATCAATGTAAAAAAATGCGATATCGCCGGGTACCGTTACAAAGGTGTGACTTCGCTTGGGGTTTAGCTGCCCGGTTGAGCATGCTGTCTGTCTGTCTGTGAGGAGTCTTGGCAAGCACGTCTCAATTACATATTTAGTGCAACTGTGGTGGTGCAATATATCACGGACTTCCTCCCCAACACTACGGTAGTGCAACAGCAGTCCTTGGGCGCGAACTGGACTTGATGATGAACGAGGCTCGAAGAGTCGAAGCACCAACGCAGATGAAGAGGTGAGATCGTGTTGCGTCATCAGAGCATGCCAAGCAGCAACGTAAGCCACAGTTGAAACCAAAGGTCCCAACTGCTGTTGCTCTTGCTGTTGCTGTTGCAGGAGTGCTAGCACTGGGCCATCCATACGAGGGACCCACGTCATCAGCTAGGGCATCCTGAACTTCACCCACATCTGCGGATGGTTCGTGGTGATCAGGCTGGTAAGTCGCAGGGTGCATCCTGGACATCCATCAGCAGTTGCAGCAGGTGCAGGAGCGCCTGCCTCTTGAGAGGATCAGGCTGTCTGAATGCAACATCTGGGTTCATCCAGGAGCAGGCAGACAAAAAGCAGCAGAAATGGGCATGATACCCAGCAATGCCATGTGGCGGGCAATCTGTGTGTGTCCGTCATTGCGCAGGATCTGAAGAGCACGCCAAAAGTGGTGGGACAAGATGACAGGTACAAGAACCAGGGACTCATCTGAGGCTGCCCTGACCACGGCAAGAAGGTCCTGAAACTTCACGCCTCTGTACAGCCGCAAGGAGCAGCAGATCATCATGCACTTGACCGCCACAGCTACACCAGCCTGGTATGATTCAGGAATGGGTTGACAACAAAATGCGTGAGGTGCCTGATCCTTCACCACGTTGCGCCAGAAACTGTGAGGAAGGGGAATGGGGAGGACCGCACCTAGGTGATAGGATCCAAGGTAGCATGGAGTGGCGATGCATTCCATGGGGGACGGCAACCCTCTCAAGGTGCATGGAGAGGTGGAAAGTGACCCAGCACACGCACCTACAGTAGCCTGTGTTACATGTAGGTATGTGACATGCACCTAGTGTATGGTGTTAAAGTGGTGCTGAAACTCTTGAAGTGGGGCTCTGGAGCTGATTGTCATGGCTACATGTGAGGCTTCCTCAACCAGCGCAGGTCAGTGCTGTTTTGATGTTTGTCGGCAGGGTCGCTGTCAGTTGATTTACCAAACACGCCCTTGTGATTCACCACCATGGCTGGATGCTTGCTGGCAGCAGTGCTGGCATTTGACAGACAACATCTGCCAAGTGTGACCGCCGCAAGCTGATACAGGGATGTACCATTACAGGGAGCCTCCCATGACGGTCATGCAGCAGTGGTGCATCCACCAGCATCATCTCGCCTACCACCAACACCGCCTGAACACATGCACACGCAGCCAGCAACATCCGGTGAGTGCAGTGACCGCCCCCAGCCACGTACGCCTATGCTTCTCAGGATCAGGGCTTGCAGGGCAGTGCAAAGCCACACCAACCGCATGTACAGCCCCATACAGCAGCTCTGCACACCTCTTTTATGGCCTCCATAATGCACCAGGAAGGTACATAACGCGTCAGAGGGTACGTAACGCACAACTGAGTAAACCGCACAACCACCCCAAGCGGCCGACTCTATGGCCGACTCTATACAGCAGCTCTACACTCCCTCTGCCTTGGCCCTCCACACACGAGGCACCAGGGGCTATACACTGCATCAGCGGATGCACCATGCCGCACTGCAACCCATACACCACAGACTTGCAACGACAGCTGCACTACTCACATCCAGCAGCCAGTAGCCAGGGTTGCAGGCCTGCACAGCATCGCCAGAACTTGATGAGACATGATCATGTCTCATCAAGTGATCATGTCATGACAACATTATAGCTGCTCAAAGGAATTCTGGCATCAATAACATGTCATCATGCTCAAGCGCTATCAATGTGCTAGGGCTTTCACAAAACCAACAAATGTGATGACAAACTCAAGGCATGAAGTGCTTGAAACCTACTTGCAATAAACAGTGTTCTGCTACATGCAGGAGTGGCATGCCAGCAGCAGTCTGGTGTGGTGCCGCCTGCTAGACAGCAACAAAGAAGTCAGACCGCCAACAAACCAATCCAGACATGTATTGCGCACTCAGGCAGCATGTGTCATACTGGCCCCAGCCAAGTGCAGTGCATGATCTCATAAGAAGTCAGGGCTTGCAGGGCTGTACAACACCACACCACTGCCCATACAGCCCTAGAAGCTGCAGCTCTGCGCATGCGCACCGTGTGCTAGCAGCATCGCCAGCACCTGATCAACAACCGTAGCACAAGGTGCACAACACCGCACCACCACCCTCACAGCCCTAACAGCAGCGCTGCGCAAACCTCTTTCATGGCCTCCCGCACACGACACGAATCACCAGGGGAGTTCACCACACTCCTTGCACCACCCGCTGGGCATGGCATTGCATTAACAGCTGCACTACACACCTTCCCCGCGCTTCCGGCCCTGCCCAGCCCTTTTGTGCCCTGCACACCCCATCACAGCCTCCGCAAACCAAAGTCCCCCGGACTTGACTGCCTTGCACGTAGCAACGCTCCAGTTGCGGACAACAGGCGCCAGCTTCCACAGACACCACCCCACAAATGCCACATTGGCCAACATGACAAGCACTGCGATAGCAATGCGCAGCTTCTCTGCAGTGCTCTCCTGAATATCATACGCAAACATGGCCAAAGCACCCAGGGTGGTGGCTAGCAGGCACGAGGTAGACACCATGTGCATGCGGTGCAGCTTGGCAAAGGCATATGGCTGGAAGATGCTCTGCAGTGCAGCACTGACCAGGAATACCACTAGCAAACTCAGCACAGCAAAGTAGCGCTCCATGGGAAAGGAGAAGACAGAGATGCAGGTGAGGATGACAGTGCGCGCAGCCCACACAGCCTCCCACCACATGCGCTCAGGCCTGTAGCTACGATACAGGAAGCCAAAGTGCTCCCTGAAGCTGTCGCTGTCAGCCTTGGCCCGGCAGAGGTACAGCCCCACACCCAGGGCAACAGGGACAGCAATGCACCACAACACGACAGAGGGCACACCCAGGCCCAGCGCCCAAGCCCTGTGGTAACCGGCAAAGCACTGCTGCTGAATGTCGCTGACCCAATAGCCGCTTGTGTGGTTAAGAGGCGCAGTGGCGCCGGAGGGGAGGAAAACCTCTGGTTCGACCCGGTCTATGACCAAGCATGCGAAGAAGCTCAGAGCCGCCCTCAAAAGGGTTGGGTAGGCATAGAAAGTCAACACCAGAAGTGTGACTGGCAGCTTGCGCACCACCAACCAGACAGACGGGGGTGCTGTTTCCTCCTTGCGCTGCCACACCAGAGGTACCAAAAACCTGACAACAGCCCACACAACCCATTGCACCCCCACAACAGCAAGGAATACCAGCACAGGAGCAATGAAGTACACCAACTGCCGCTGCATCGCGATTGGTAGCTTGCCTTGCGGGATAAAATGGTAGAGCCAGCAGTCAAGAGACAAGGCCTGGCTAGATCCCACTGCAAACACCACGTTGACTGCCATGAACCAGCGCTGCACATTGAACAACGGCCAAGGCACCGCCACACTGCCAATGATGACTGCATACTGCAGAAACTGCACCAGCACTTTGATCATGTCAGTGTCAAGGATGACCTTCTTGCCAGTCAAATTGTCTCGCCAGGTTGCATGCACAGTTGATGCCACAAAGCCCACAGACACAGAACCAACATGTACAACCCAAGCTGCACTCTAGGCTGCATGCACCTGCCGCACCTGAAAGGGCTTAAGATCCCAAACCCAGGGAGCTTGCAAGCACCACACAAGGGTCCCGTATACCCCTCTGCCTCATTGCACTGCACTGAAGACTGCAAAGCGCTGCTGGCACGCGTGTAGTTGCATGCGACCGTAGACAGCGGACACCGATGCATCTGAACAGAGGTTGGGGCAGACGACCAATAGCCAGGCACAGGCTCGACAACATTGCCATCTGTGCAGTTGGCATTGCGCGGGCACTGCTGACAAGACACATTTGTGAAGCTGAATGTGTGCTGTTGGCAGCACACACACATGTCGTGCTGAAGCACCTCTCCTGCCCGGCAAGGGGACCACCCCAAGTAAACACCAGCGCTGCACTTTGTCAAATTCCCACGCAGGTGCAGTGTGCTGTTGTCAAATGCGGCTACGGTGCTGCCAATACGGCCATGCCCAGCAGAATTGTCGAAAAACAACACACTGTTGTCAGAACGCAGTGTCCCGCTGGATAATAACACCACTCCACCTCCTGAGCCGTTGAAAGCTAGGTTGTGGGAAACCACAGCACCATCAACAAGCTCTACAGTGCCATTGCCCGATACAGCAATGCCCCCACCAGCAGCATCAACACTGGTGTTGTTGCCTATGGTGCTGTTGTTGATAGTGACATGCGAAGTAGGGACACCCGATCCACGTTTGCCGCGTGTGCCTTCAGCCCGGCCACGCTCATCAAATTGGGCACCAGTGTCAACGTCGACAGATATGCCACCACCAACGCCACCACCAACGCCGCCACCAGCAGTAACGTTACGCTTGCAAACATTGTGCAGGACGGTGCTCTGGTTGCTGATGGTAAGAGTCCTGAGTATGACCTAAACTGCTCCCGTAGTAGAGTGGTCAAGTCAAGTTCCTATCATCAGATAGGTCTTGGGTTCGATCCATGTCTGCTGCGAGGGTGCGGCAGCACCACAGTGCGTCCGGGAACAGCTGCCGCTCGAACCGGGTGGTGCTAGGCACACCATGGGAAAAAATGCTACTGGAATTGACGGCTGGCTTGCTGGGTGATCTCGATCGCCCTCACACCTGACCTGAGAAACTGGGGTACTACAGGCCCTTCGGGGCACCCTCATGAGCCCCTGGCTCGCTGGCAAGTGCCGAGGTTGGGACTCTGTCCCCAATTACTGTACTGTACTGTACTGTACTGTAAGACGACCACCGCTCCTCACAGACAACCCTCCGCCAGCAAAACGAGCATTGTTGCTGTGCACCATGCTACCACCTGTTACTGTGACAACACCACCAATAGTAACATCAACCCCACCACCAGACACTTCAGCAGTGTTGTTAAGGACACTGCTGTCACCAGCGATTTTTATGGTGGCATTATCAGCAGCATACACCCCTCCACCAGTAAACTGAGCTGAGTTACCACTCACACTGCTGCTGCCGTCAACCCTACACGTCACATTGTCCTTAGCAAACAACCCACCACCCCGGGCTGCATTGTTCCCATGCACCCTGCTTCTGTCTGTGATTGTGACATTGTGACACTAGCATTCAAAATCACAGCAACCCCACCGCCATACCTAACCACTGTGTTGTTGTGGACACTGCTCCCCTTGTCACGTCAGGTTGCGGCGGAGGGGTTTTCACGGCGGATGCATGCCATATAGGAACGCCTGCACTGTCACTGACTAGCTGCAGTGTCACTACTACTAGCAGTCCTGTGCGTGAACTTGGGCGTGGTGGCCTTCATGTAGCATGAGCAGGAGTGACTTACAATAGACTGCACGCACCAGCGTGCCCGACAGACTACATCATGCATACGCGATAGGACCCGAGAGAGCTCGCCTCTCTCGGGGTTTGCTTGCCTCAAATGCACGGCGCAGTCAGTGCTCAACACCTAAACCTCAAGCTTTGACCAGCACAGGCACAAACCATATGTGTGCCTGTATCTAGCTGGCGGACCACGCCACACTGTGCACACGCCGTCATACGGCGTGACACCCTCAGTGAATGTGACACTGGCACCAAATTCAACACTCAGTCCCCCACCATAGTCTGCACTGTTGTTATGCACACTGCTGCCGCCAGCAAATGTCATGGTTGCACCCATCCCAGCAAACACCCCTCCACCAGCAAACTGAGCTGAGTTCCCACTCACACTGCTGCCGCCGTCAACCCTGCACGACACATTGCCCCTGGCAGCCAACCCCCCACCAAGATATGGTGTCCTGTTCCCTTGCACCCTGCTGTCTGTGATGGTGACATTTGCACGTCCCTCCATGTAGATGCCACCACCCCAACCTTCAACAGAATTGTTGGACACGGTGCTTGCATGCACCAGCAGGTGCGCGTCATGAAACACAGTAAAAGGCCTGGCACGGTTCTCAGAGAACCTGCTGTGATGCACCTCAACCCTGCTGTCACCTGCTACACACACCACAGAATCCAACATCCCTGGGACCGAATCAGTGCCCCGGACCCCGACCACACTGCTGTTCCTAAGCACGAGCCTACCACTGCAGATGTTTATCAGGCACCAGGGGGCAAAACGAGACCCCGTATCACAGTTTCTTGTGAGATTGGACCCCGTGAAGTTCGATTGGAAGCGATTCAGATGGTGTGACGCCAGAGCGATGGTGGGCGGGGGTCCTGTGCATCTCATACCAGCATGGCTGATGCCGCGCGTGCCATCACCAAGTATGTGCAGGCTGCACTCAGCTGCTCCTGCTGTTGCTCCTGAGGCTTCAGATGCTTCAACTGTTCGGCTGAAGGGGTTGTCATGTGGCTGCGCAGAGGCCATGATGCACAGCCAACAGGCGAGGATGGTCTGCCAGCAGACACCAGCACAACCCCTGGCGGGACTGCAGAAAAACAGCGACAGCAGCAGCAGGAAACCAAACGATCAATGTGTGTCACAACGTATGGACAAGCGCTGTCGCACAGTATGGTAGTTTTGTGGACAGCTGCTGGTCACTTGCAGGTCCAACAGACTGGTCACTGACAGCTGCTGGTCACTTGTCCTCCCTACACGTCACGTGCAGGAGGGTTGTCAACACAACTGCGCAGCTCTGCAGTTCATCTATGACAGGTTAAGGGTGTTCAGCTGCAACGTACCTTCCATGTCTGAACGGTGGCAGCATCGCTTGGAACGCTGAAGTGAAGGCCTTAAGGTCGCCTGAACAGGCCAGCAAAAGCTCGCAGTCACTTCAATCTGAGAGGAAACTCCTCAAAAGGCTGCTGCTGCACAAAGTTTTCAAGATGTGCAGAGGGTCTAGACCAACAGGTCTGTTGGTGGGCCAGGTTCGTGCCTGAGCCGTTCTGGGCCGGCTGTGGCTGGGCTGTGGTGTGAATGATTTGTTAACCTCAGAAGGCTGGAAGGTGCTGTAAGCTCTTCTCAAGCCCACCTGGCGCTGACCTGCAGGTCACACCGACCGACCTACAGTGTGACCTGCGAGTACAGGCACATAAAGTGGCTCAGTGGACAAAGTGAAGGACATCGAAAAGCGATCCATCAACAGTTCCGACGCTGCAGCAGCAACCTCTGCCATTTGACCGAAGTCGAGGACCTGCTCTGTGCACTGTTTGTGGCTCAATGAAGGTGAGGGGCTGCCTTCGGTTTGCATCACTGCTTCTAATCAACAGAAGACGCCAAGCACCACCCCACCGAGCTCGTCCTGGGAAGACTGTCCAGCTCTGCACTTGCCTGGCCCGGCCAGCTGCACGGCAACTGCATTGGCAGTATCACTACATCAACTTGGGATACTCCAACCCGGTAGCATGTGCTGACTGCAAAGTTGTCTGTCTGCTGTGCTGCAGATGATGAGGGCTTCCCTGGCAACGTTCACTGTATGTGTGGTGCTGCTGCTCGCCGTATCGGCCAACGCCCAACCAGCGCACCATACAACCAAGTCAGAAAGCAGCAGTGCCAGCGCTGGTAAGCAACGTACAAGTGTTACATAACACGCTGGCTCATTGTCTCACTCAACTTCAGCAGTGTGAGTAAGGTAAGTAAGTAAGTAAGTAACTACGCCTATGGCGAACCACTGGCGTAACGTAAAGGCAAGAGGGGTGTGCATGTCTAGCATGCTAGACTACCACACCCCCCACCTGACCCCTCCAGCCCGAGGGCATGGAGGGGGTGTGAAGTGTAAATCATCGCTTTTTGCGACGTTTCCTGTGGTCCGGCTCTGACCTGACGAGGAGACGCTTTGTGCCTTTTTGGGCTGTACTGCGGCGGGTAGGCCTTGAGTGTTGCTTTTGTGGCCGTTGTCCCTTGTCGCGTAAGGTTGCTTACTGCTATGTGATGCAGGCGTCGAGCTAGGGATGTGAGGGCGGAGCCGCCTACTCCGAGGTCGCGCATTTCTTTCAGGA
Organism: Desmodesmus armatus; assembly: GCA_007449985.2. NCBI lineage: Eukaryota > Viridiplantae > Chlorophyta > Chlorophyceae > Sphaeropleales > Scenedesmaceae > Desmodesmus > Desmodesmus armatus. The sequence continues at coordinate 29,629 of VIIQ02000313.1, forward strand.
AGGACTCGTAGATTATACCTGATGCCCCTAGCAGCAGAGTGACGATGCGAACTGTGGCTGTGGGCTCATGGGCCAAGATCAGTTCTTTCAGTGCGGCGTGTTGCGCTGCCGCTCTTTCTTGTTGCGGCATCGGGTCCGTGTCCCTGCAGTATTTAATTTCGACGATGTCGAAGACCCACTCGTTGTTGTCTGGGAAGTATTTCGGCATGGTGATGTCGGGAGCGCTGTCCCGATAGCCTTTAAGGGCCTCCGCAAGGTCGTGGCTGAACATATGCGGATTGTCCATGTGCCTCATGAAGCGGTGTGGCTGCATGCCCTCCGGCACCTCTGATGGGGCCTTTCTTCTGGTGTAACCCACGTCTGACAAGAAGACATTTCCTGCTTCCTTGCCTCTGCTGATAGCTTCCAGAATTTCCGTGCCGGCGTCATTGTGGCGGCGCGTGTACGCGGCGGACAGCTCCTTGCAGCCGCTGATGGCGTGGTGCCCTCCGTCTTCCTGTCCACAGAGCGGACACTGGTTGGTTGGGGAGCAGTGTGATGGTAGCTTGAGCTCTCCAGCTGTTGCTGATGGCTTTCTTTACTGCTGTGCCAGCCTGGTGACCTCTCACACTCACACTCACCCTCACGACCACACTCACTCCTTGTATCTGTTGCTGCCGTCACTGGTTACTGCAGATATTGACCAATCAGGAGCGGGCTTCCCCTATGCCAAGTCCACCCCCCTGAGGGCCTGTTGGGCCCCCAAGCCACCAGTGCGGCACAGGCAGCACAGACCACCCAGGCAGCCAGCACAACACAGGCAACACAGAAGACACAGGCCAGCCAGAACAGTGTCGCCGATGCTCTCATTGGCAGGATGTGCGACAGCGCGTGCAGGAAAGCGACTGGCTGGGGCAGCACGTGTGGCATGTCATCAGACGGCGAGTGCTGTTGTAAGGGCTGGACAGGGTGCTACCTTGAGAGCGCATTCCCAAATGGCTGGGACCAGTGCCACTGAGAGGCTGGTTAGCAGGGCTGCTACAGTTCAGTAGCGAGTACTGCTGTAAGGGCTGGACAGGGTGCTACCGTGAGAGCTCATTTCCTAATGACCGGGACAAGTGCCAGCGAGGGGCAGTGTGATCTGGTTGACATGGCCCCTCAACTCTTGGGTGACAGTCAACTGCCGGGCAGTTTGCTAGGCAAGACTGGGGTGTACAAGGTTGACCATGCGGATGTTAGCATAGGGCATGTATGTTTCAGGCCTCCTGTGATTTGGTGTGGTGAGTCTGCTGCGCCGCAGCATGGTATGAGCCTTGCAAATGTTGAGCGGGCCATTGCCGTTGCACATGTTGTTTGCAGAGACATGAGCGTGTGTTGGTTGCATCATCTGGCAGGTCAGACTTGGAGCCTCCAAGCCAGCTCGGAGCATCATGCTCCTATCATTTGGATGCTGTGTGCTGATTTGTGCGTGTCTCAATGCGTTTTTGTGCAGTTTTGTGCGCATCTGCCTTGCTGCGTTTTGGTCTAATTATCATACATATGGATGCAGGCATGCTGACACGATGGCGTCTCATGAGCCTGAACACTTGTCTATAAACACCAGCAATGTCGATTGTAGATGATCTGTTGTTGCGCTGAAATATGTGTGATTATGTTGACAGTGTTGTGACAACCCGCAACAAGGCGGTGCTGTGTACACAGCACAGGACAAGTGGTCATGCAGGACGGTCCTGTGTGCTGCCAACAGCATCTGACAGCATCCATACAAGTGACGAGGCACCCTGTCGCAAGGTACAAGCCACACACACGAGGCAATCAAGGAATCCCGGATTCCATAGAGCCTATGGCATGAACGAGCCATAGGGAGCCTCCCAGTGTATCATTGCACACACTGGCTATCCAAGCTACAGAAGACGGTGCCACCAACTCACAGCAGGACAGAAATCGCCATACACACTGAGCAACAGTCCTGACAACACAACACAACAAAGGCTCACAACAGGCGCAACATGTCTGGTGACACTCTGTAAAGTGAGCGATAGCAGCAGGTCCCACAGTGCTGCTGTATCCCAGGACAACATGCTTGTAAAGTGTCGGCAAACATTTGTGCTGAACACAGGAATGGTCCTCACAGCGCACCCCTGGGCAGGTCATGCAGGAGGGTTGACAGTGAGGAAGGCATCCAAGGCTGCCGCATCAGGGAAGCTGTAACCCAGCAGCAACTGCACCGGCAGCGTAAGGTGTCCCGAGTAGCTGGCAGAGTGCAGCGTCAGCGTGCTGTCATCCCGAACCTCTTCGCCAAACAAGTTCAGTGTGACCTTGACTGTGTCGCCAGTCCTGCCGCCTGCAAAGTTCCGGAGCAGCTGCGCATCAAACTTGAGTTCGTTGGTGTCTTCGTCATAGGTTTTGGGCCCAACAGGTTTGAGCAGGCTGCTGTGTCCCCTCTGGCCAGGTGTGAGGCTGCATGGCTGTGACAGCACGCTGCCGACGTATGCCTCCTTGCTGAGGGTGCTGCTGCCCAGGGCAGCATCCAGCACTGCTTCTGGGAACACCAAGCCCATGACATCAGAGAGCAGGGGTGTGCCACCTGGCAAGACATTGTGCCTAATGAAGTGGTGCAGCACATCCAGCAGCGGCTGCAGACACAGCTTGTGTGCCAGCAGCAGCAGTGCTGCTGTCTGCTTGGCCACCTGCTGGCACACATCGTGGCACTGCTGTTCAGATGCGAGGGCACCGCCTACCTCCCCACACTTCAGGTGTGCGCGCAGTAGCTGCTTGTCTTTATCAAACCAGTAACAGTAGCCGGCAACAGGCAGCTCCAGGGCTTCAGGCTGCTCGGGAAGCTGCAGCTTGAACTTCAGGTGCTGCAGCTGGCTGCATGCTGCAGTCAGCGGGCCCACAGCGGACCCCACTGCGTCTGCAAAGGCCAGCACCTGCGTCAGCCCTGTCACTGTGCTGAGCTGTTCCATGTCCTGCGGGCCCAGCTCTGTTAGGCCATCAGCTGTACTGTAGACGCAGCTAACCCAGCAGCTGACTGTCTCGCGAGAGAAGGGCTGCCCATCCAGCAGAAGGCCGCTGATGTCCCAATGGTCTGCTGCTGGCAGGCCCCTGGCGCTGTCGCACAGGCCACGCACCAGCAATGCATCTGCTTGTAATGTTTCTCCCGAGGCAACTAGGATTGCTAAATCCGTCGCGCGACTGCGCTTACGAGAACTCATATTTGCACAGATCTAGATGGAAGGATCTAACTAGAACCAAAACTTGTGACGGCGCGTTGTATGACTGGGCGAAGGATACAGAACGAAATTGTATACCTGATACAGTTCAGACGAAACTCCCAGTTCAAGCCAGCGTGCACACCTTTACAACGGTACAACCTTGTACCCTTGGGTTTTGGGGGCAGGTCTCGGCCTTGCAAACACCACATACTACGGGTAAATTCGGCCATTTTGGTTCAAAAGCAGCAAGTAGTTGTTTGATACGACCTGTGATGAAGTGCTCCAGCCGCACTTTGATCTGCACGCAGATGTGCAGAGCTGAGCAGGATATATCCTATATATCCTATATAGGGCGTGTGCATATACTTGCTCGGGCTTCATGGTGCTTGAGAACAGCGCACAGGTGCTGCAGAGCCAGTAGCATCAGCAGGGAGCACCTTGGTGTTGACATTTCAAACTGCATGCAGAGGACTGCACCCGCCCTGAGTCATTTCAGAAGCAAAGTTGCACCACTCTACAGGTGTAACTTTGATTTGATTTGATTGATGCGCACCGACAGACATGGGTCAAAAGAGGCTGCCTGCATGGCCCACAACACGTCGCTGATCAACCAATCACAGCCGACGGCTGAGACGGCCCTGTGCAAGAGTGCAGGCGGAGACATGCGTGACTCGCTTGCTGTCATGCTGCAGACACCAATGCATGCGCACAGACCTTGACTTGCCTATAAGCAACAGCAACAGCTCAGGCTGCGGGCCCAGTGCGAGACTGCTAGCCTTCAGCACTTATCAGGGACCAACACCTCCACCCACACTGTGCAAAACCTGGCAAGTCCACAAGTGCTTCAAGCATCAACTGCTGCCTCCTTCCCTGCCCTTGCTGCCTCTTGACACCCTGCTACACGCAAATAACATCCCGCATGCTGAGTCAGCGTGGCCCCTAGCCCGGGCGACAGCAGCAGCAGCAGCAGCAGCAGCAGCAGCACTAGCCGCCGGCCAGAGAGCTGGAGCGAGGTCAAAAACAGTTAAGCAGCCAAGTGCCATCACTATGCATGCCCTTTGGCACCAAAGGGACAGGTGATGCCAAGTTTGATGGTAGCAGCACCATACAAGATGTGTGTGACTCAGCCAGAGTCTGCTACAGGGGAGGGTTGATGTACTACATCTACCCCAGCAGAGCGACAATTCCATCCCCCATGCCACAAGCACCAGTGGTGCAGTGCACACGGCAGTCCTGCCGACAAGACACGACACGGTTGTGCTGTCACAGAACACACAATGCTGCTGATGCAGTGCCGCAACAAGACACAACATGCCATGCTGGAATAAGTACATTGTGAACCTTGCCTGTGACACGCCGCAGAGGGGCCTTGCACCGGCTGCTGCCAACAAGACGCTGCTGCCACAAGGTACAATGCACAGCAACGGCAGTACTGCAATCACACCATGGCAAAAGACAGTGCCATTATGCAGCACGCAACAGGTCCCGGGAATAACTCTGGACTGTGAGTCATAGTGACAATTTCCAATGCACAACCACACTACAGTCACACTAATAGCCCCTGATGACCTTCTCAAACAGGTGGGGAGGAATGAGGTGGCAGTCCTGGGGCTACCGTAGCAAGTTGCTCCTCCTGACCATCCACACAAAGCACACAACAGCATGTGCCCACAGTGTGGGTGCTGTTGAAACAATCTGCTGCTTTCATAGGTGCATGCCCTGCACCTCAACATATGTAAGTCAGCCTGTCCGCACGCGTTGTTACTGGGCACGTGGGGCAGGAGGGTCAACTCTGAGGAACGCCTCCAAAGCAGCAGCATCCCCAAAGGTGCGACCTAGCAGCAGCTGCACTAGCAGCGTTGCACCAGGAAAGCATGCGGTGCTTTGAAACGTCAGAATGCCCTCCCCAGTGCCACCTTTGTCACGAAACAGGTCAAGCTCCACCTCGACTGTATCGCCCGCCTTGGCCCCTGCAAAGTCCCGCAGCATCTGCGCGGTGAACCTCAAGATGTTGGTATCTTGATCGTAGGACTTGGGACCTACAGGCTTGAGCAGGCTGCTGTGGACGACATGACCAGGTGTGAGGCTGCACGGCTTTGACAAGACGCTGCTGATGTAGGCCTCCTTGCTGAGGGTGCTGCTGCCTAGGGCTGCCTCCAACACTGCATCGCTGAACACCAGGCCAAGGACACCAGACAGGAGGTCTGCAACACCTGGCGGCTGGGCATTGTACAGCAGGAACTGGTGCAGCACGTCGAGCAGCGGCTGCAGGCAAAGCACATGTGCTAGCTGCAGCAGTGCCGACAGCTGCTTTGCCACCTGCTGCCGCACTTCGTGGCACTGCTCGATAGAAGCAAGGGGGCCACCTGTCTTGATATACTCCCGCAGGTTTCCACCATTGAGCTGCTTGTCTTTATCAAACCGATAACAGTAGCCGGCAACAGGCAGCTCCAGGGCTTCAGGCTGCTCGGGAAGCTGCAGCTTGAACTTCAGGTGCTGCAGCTGGCTGCATGCTGCATTCAGCGGGCCCACAGCAGACCCCACTGCGTCTGAAAAGGCCAGCACCTGCGTCAGCCCTGTCACTGTGCTGAGCTGTTCTATGTCCTGCGGGCCCAGCTGTGTAAGCCCATCGGCCACACTGTAAACACAGCTAATCCAGCAGCTGACTGTCTCGCGAGAGAAGGGCTGCCCATTCAGCAGCAGGCCGGACACATCCCAAACATCTGCTGCTGCTGGCAGGCCTCCTGCACTGTCACACAGACCGCGTACGAGCGATGAAACCGCCTGAAGTGGCTCTCCTTGTCCAACTCTGATGATCAGGTCTGCCTCACGAGTGCGTTTGCGAGACCTCTTAGATCAGATCCTCCCAATACAAATGTAAATGGACACAGGGAAGAAGCAACGACTTGAACACAACAGGAGGAGCGTAAATGCATGCAAGAGAAATTGTGGCTGTGCGATGTCGGCCGGTCAAGGCGTAGTAGAGTGCCCACGTGCCCACACCCCCCTTCCACAACTGCAGCACCACACTCCCCAGCTGTTACCCTGTTTTTGAATGATGTGACATGTGGGCAAGGACTGTGGCAACGCCGATGTGATCCTGCACCCTGGTTCCTTCATTCAATCAAGAGTAGGTCAGCTGCCATCGCCCAGGCGCCGTAGTCATAGCATAGTAGTTTTGCTGTGCTAGCAATTTCACGCCCCCACTTTCTTCCTGGTCAATTGTGATCAAACCAGTCACCATGCCTGCCAACAAGGCCACCCCCAAGGCTGAGATCACTCTGCTCTCCAAGACCGATGATGGCTGGAAGTTTGCACACAGCCCCTCCGGTGTGGCTGACTTCAGCGTCAAGCAGAAGCTTGGCAAGAAGCTCACTTTCGGCGTCGGCTTCACGGTCAGTTGCGGGCCTCTGCGGCTGCCATCTGCACCTGTGTTGACTGCTGCTGCTGTTGCGGCAGCAGTAGCCTGGTACTGCCACAGCCTGCCATGCACGTTTCAGATGCAGTTAACACTATCATGACACATCTCCATCTTCATCACCGTCTTGACAGCACAGCTCCATCAAGTGCAGCAGCACAGCCGAGCTCAGCCAACACACCCCTCCAGCTGAGCAGCACTTGCCACACGGTAGCTGTCTGCTCTGTCTGGTTCGACTTTCTACATGATCCTGCAGGACAACACTGTGCGCAAGGTCAGGAAGATCCCTGGTCTGGTGCTCTCTGGTGACCTGAAGGTGCGAACAGGGAACATGCCCTGTGACAAGGCAGCGCTAGGGTAACTCTGACATGATCATAGAGGCGAGGCACCAGCACAACTTAGACACCAGGATTGCTACTTCGCACATGCGTGCGCAGCAGCAGCACGGATGGTAGCAGCAGCTGCAGCTGCAGCAAGTGGCAGCACTGGCAGCAGTTGCTGTCCGCCCAGTCTTACGAGCGACACCAAGCAGCAGAGAGCAGGTCCTTGGAGAGGGGCACTGTAGTGTAGCCTGTCGTCTTGCAGGAGTGTTGAAATTGCCATGCGCATCGGGGCAAGAGGTCCGCTGTGAGGGCGCCCCTTGCTTGGTATCAGCACAACAGCTCAGGCTACCTTGTCTCAGCATACCTGCCTAGCAGTAGCTGCTGCTGTTGGGCTGAGGTCTCACACACACCAGCAATGGCGCCCTTTGTCGCTGACAGCAATGGCTTGGCTCTGCCGTTGTTTCGTTCGAACCACAAGAGGCAGCAAATGTACACTACTGCATGCCCCTGAAAGCCATGACTGCACCCGTAAGGCCGCCAACACGCTGCCAGAGCTCCCTGTCCTGTGTTCTGCTGTGACGCAACGTACCGTGCTGTGGCGTGCTGTGCTTTGTGCTTTGCTGGTGTGGTGGCTGCAGGTGAACAACGACGTGACTCTGTCCACCAGCACCAACATTGCCACCAAGGCCACCAAGGCAGGCATCACCTACAACACAAAGGTAGGTGGGCAGGGCTGTGCTTGATTGTGTACTTTGTGTTCATCTCCCCGGTATCTTTGCCTTGGAGTACCGGACTGCCAAAAGCAGGGGGCACCCAACCCGCTGCTATGAGAGGGGAGGCGCAGGGACCATGAAGGGGGAGGGAGGCGTCACTTTGGACATCAAGGAAGGGTACGTAAAGAGTGGATGAGTAGATGAACGTGGTGACAGGGGGCTGGGACGGACAGGGTGGTAGATGCCACCAGGCTCTCACCCACTACCAGCACTCAGCCCTCATTCAAGGCGCCAGGTCACCAACACTACTGCTGCTGCTGCTGCTGCTGCTGCTGCTGCTGCTGCTGCTGCTGCTGCTGCGTGCTGCAGGTGAACAACAAGAAGACCACCTTCAAGGTGAACTACCTGACCGCCATCAAGGGCATCAACGGTGAGGTCATCAGCCAGCTGGCACCCAACAAGAAGGCTACCGTAGCATTCAACGACAAGCAGGTGCGTGAGTGGAAGGGATTGCAATGTGGTGCCCGAGATTTGGTCTGAAGTATCCTACCTCGTCAAATATTGTCAGTGAGCTCCTGGTTGATCAACATGCACGTGAGCAGGGGTCCCAGGGCGGTCGGTCAGTTGCAAATCTTGTGTCTTGTCCCTTCCACTACTGTACTTCTTCTCCTGGTGGACCCCTCCCGACCCGCTGCATTCATCTATTTCCACAAAGCTTTTTTCCCCCACAAAGCTTTGGCCCATGTGTCGAGTTGGCCCTCAGGACCCCACACCACCACCGACCCAGATACCACACCCAGCTTGAGGCACACAGTTTCCACCTCTCCTGCTGCTCATGTTCACAGGTGACCAACGTCAAGATCGCTCTGACTGACGACAAGTTCACCTATGAGCCCAGCTACAACCTGGTGCGTAAGGCACCCAGCCTGTCTGTCAGCAGGCCCCTGCACGGCGGCAAGTACAAGTTCGGCTGGAACCTCAAGACCGACGACCTCAGCCTGGAGTACAGGTGGGACGGCCTGGTGAAAAGCATCAATGTAGTGCCTGTTTTTCCTGTTCTCGGGGTTTGGTGCTCTAAATTCCCTTTTCCGCCATGCTTTTTTGAAATTCAGATTTGCTCAATTTGAGTGTGGTGGAGGTCTATCTAACGTGATAAGCCAGAAACATGCAGGTGTTGGCTTGTGCACAGCACATGTGTACACCCCAGCCTAAAGCTAGTTGGCTGCTTGGGTCTACAGGGATTCTAAGATATGCGTTGGTCTCTGCTGATGCCGCTGCTGGTGTGTGCTGCTGTTGCGGTTTTGGTGCGCAGCTACAAGGCCCTGAAGTTTGTTGCGTTCAAGAGCCCCAAGCAGAACATCCCCCGCGTGGCAGCATGCATTGAGCACGACTTTGAGGTGGGTGGCTGCCCTCATGTCACGCGAATCATGTGACATAATTCATGTGATTGTGCAGTGGCAGATTCCACACAACCATTTAGGCGTATCAGCCCTGCCAGCCTCTCAATAGTGTGATGTACATAGGAGGCGGGAACAACATTTCCCACCCCCATGTACCTCACAGTATTGAAAGGCTAGAAGGGCTGATATGCCTGGTTGGTTGTGTGGACCAAGATGCAGATGACTAATCAGCTTGAAGTGAGTGTCAACTTAGTCACATGCTCTCGTCCATATGTGTCATCTTCATGCGCTAGCAACTTTCCTACCTCGAGTCATGGTATGCTTGCTGACGGGTTGTCTGCCTCTGCCTGTCCTTTGGCTGTTGCAGTTCTGAGCTCGCTGTTTCCAGCGACGTCTGTGGCAGCAGGGTGCTTTGTGACAGCTAGCAGCCTAGGCAAGCTGGCAGTCGCTCTGCTCAATGCCGGCACAGTGGATGTAATGGGACAGCAGAAGCGAATCAGCTGTGGCACATGGTGCGGCGGTGGCAGCAAGTTCACCAGCAGCTTGTGGCAGGGGTGCTAGCTGTAGCAGCTGTGTCGTGCTGTGTCGTGCTTGCTGGGTGGCTGCCCTGGCTGAGGCAACTTGCCTCGTCAGCTGCTGTCCTGTGGTGTGCTCAGTTCTGTGTGTCTGCGTTGTGGTCCAATGGGTGTGCCAGTGGTGTTAGCCATCCTGATAAGTCTTTTTCTTGCAAGTACTTGAACTGGGGGTTTGCAGCTGCAGGCGTGTGCAGGTGCTTGCACGTGCCTTGACTGGTACGGTGTATGGTACTTGTGCCATTGCAGCACACCTACTGCACCTTAGGGCGGGCCTACTGCTGGCGCTGCATGCGTGGTGGGCTGTGCTATATTTTTGCACTGTGATTGCACGCCACCACAACAGCTATGTAGGGCCAGCAAAGCAGGGACTGTGTAACACTGTATGTCGGCACTTGGGTGAAGGAGAAGACACCGGGAGGGGTGTGACTTTGAGCGGACGGTGATGGTGTGAAGATGGCATGTCAGAGCTGCCAGCTGTCTAGAGATCCAGGTGCTGCCGAACTTATGCGCCCAACCCCCAGCAGCCCGGGAGCTGCCACTGTAGCTATGTATATGCTCTTTTTGGCTTGGCTTGGGTACGTGAACAAGCAGTGATAACATTCGCAAAGCCTCCTCATCTATTGCTTGATGCCACAGCACCCTGTAACTGGGCTGCATAGCGGGGCGCCCTATATATATAGAGCTAAGTGTACTGCACTCAGCCGTCCGACGGCGTGCCGGCAGGCGGCTGTGCCGCCAGTGCATGCCGGTGAACCCCTGCTGGCAGGAATGATTGAAGGCACACTGCATACCTACAAGGCCCTCCTGCACACATATTTGGCAGATAGTTGCAGCTGGGTGCGAAACAGCTGCACCTACAACAGCTGTGCAGCTGCACCTACAACAGCATGCGGCGGCTGGCCGAGGCTGGCCGTACAGCAGGATGTCTAACCAGTGCTGGCTGGAGCACATTTGCCCAGCCACAACGACACAGAACCCTGACTCCTGTCTGAAGGGCCAAAATTTGTCGCTATGGGCCCTCAAATGCATCATCCAGCCCCCATGGTTGCATGACAGGGCCATGAAAGGGTTTGGCAGCCATGTAACACAATCATGCGACAGGTGGACCACCCGTGTGTGCTTTGGGTGCAGTAAACTGCAAAAGGACGCGACAACTGGCTAAAACGATCAGCATTCCAGTTTTTATCCTCCCGACAACAGATCGTGCTCAACGTTCCACGAAACGTCACCTTGCCCGGTGTCGTGAGCCCCGTAGACTTGATACAATGTTCACCAATTGAAGTGGAGTGCCCACACTCACCAGCACATACATCTCGGTAGAAATGTTTGCCAAGTGGAAGAGCAAGATCAAAGCATGTATCAAAGAGGCTAAGTCCAGCCGGAAGGACAAGCACAACAAGCAGAGCAGCGCTGCTGCTGTGACAGACCCGGTTCAGCTGACAGAGAGGCAGAGTGATGGTCTATCCCGCCCACGTGCGTGCTCACTGCCTCTTGCACAGATCGCGATATGCACGATTGACTACAGGATGCATGTGTCTAATCATGTTGGCCGTGCGGGCGCTGTAGACACCTGTACCTGCTGTTGTGCTGCTGCTGTCATGTTGCTGCTGCAGACGGCCTGGGGGGTCGTAGGTCCATGGATGGCCCTCAGGGCTCACAAACGCGCTCGGATCCTGCAGGTGAGGGCCTTATGTGCTGCATGCATCGCCATCCCACCTGCACAGGGGAATATCGCTGCTCGTCTAGCTGGCTGGATGCGGGTGCCTCGTGGTGCCGAACACAGCAGCCCCAAAAGACTGATAGCAGGTTGGCCAACACACAGTGGCTGGGTTGCAATCAAGGCGTAGTCTGTTGGCACTTGGCCTTGCTGCATTTGCCGATGACAACAACATAAGTTCTGCTTGTGTGCTGTGTTGCAGGTCTGCCCACCAACAACTCCACAGGGCTTGCAGCAGGAGCAGAGCAGCTGCACCAGCCGCAGCTGCTTACCTCAACAGCAGGAGGGCAGGTCCAGCACGATCACTCACTCCTGCAGCAGCAGCAGCTGCTCGACCAGCAACACGCCAACATGATGGCGCAGCAGCAGCACCAACAGGGCCAGGCGCAGCCGGGCTTACAGGCTATCGACTGTGCTGACCGCAACGCACAGCATGAAGCTGGCGCCCTTGGCCTCAGCTGTCCTGCATCTCCCACTGCAGCCCATGCAGCAGCAGGGCGTGTCCTGCAGGACGCAGGCTCTGCAGGAGGGCATGCGGTCAGCGCACAACCTGCAGGACTGGCGCATGCAGCAGCCGCAGCAGACGCCACGGACTGTGGGTCCTCGATAGCCGTGCCTGCGCCGCAGCAGCACCGGCCTGATGCCAGCAGGACTCCTCGGGATGGCGAACTGGGGATGTGCCCGCCTTATGCTGCCAAGGCTGTGTGGGGCCTTCGGTACACAATGGAGGACAAGTGGGCAGCGGTGCCCAACCTCATCCAGGTGGGTTGAGCCAGCCAACAGCCAACAGGAAGGGTGTGATGTTGTGTCTCTCATTTCCTTATCTGGAGATTTGGAATGGTAGGGTTCGTTTGATGTGGTGGCATCGTTGCGCCTTGGCGTTGGCGGGCGGGAACATGTGCCTGGAAACCTTCGGCGGACTTTGCATAGACGGGTCGGCAGCTTTGCAGCAAGCGAAATCTCTTGCGATGTTGGTTCATGTGGTGGCATGGCTGTGCGCTAACCGGTACACATGCCCTGCGCAGTAGGCGGATGTGACAGGCGGGTGGGCGGCATAGTGGCAGCCGAGACTGGCGTGGCTTGCATTGGGCGACATCTGCAGCATGGGGCAGCATCCCTGCATGCAAAGCATGTGCAGCTGGCCTGGTGCTGCCGGCTTCACCTGTGGGTGGGCTGGCTTACATGCAGCACTATGTCCAGGTAGACATGCTGTGTGTGGATGTTCTTTGAAGCCCAGGCTGTTGAGTTTGGCTTCCCAGCTTCCTGGTTCCAGAGGGGCAGTCGTCAAACCCTACTCTCTCAATACATGCCGTCATCACGTGTTTGCCATCATCACCAAAATGCATGTCGAAGCTGCTGGTCAATCAGTCATCATAACCTGCTATGTCCTGTGTGTTGTCGCAGGTGCCGCTGGTGCTGACGTGCCCCGTCAAGAAAGGCAAAGGCAGCAAGAGCAGCAGCCAGGGCTGCGGCTGCATGATCCCTGCAGCCTCCAAGGTCCTGGCCAAGGTCTCGCCCAGCAGCAGGCTCAGCAGCAGCAGCAGCGGCAGCAAGGACACGGCCAGGAGCACGGCCATGAAGAGCCCTGCTCTGGAGAAACCCTCTCCGGACCGCCAGCGGCTGATGCCGCAGGGTGCCGCCAGCAGCAGCGATGCGCAGGGACTGCAGGCAAATGACAGTGCAGGGGCTGGCCTGCCCCTAGGTGCTGCAGGTGCTGGGGCAGATGGGGTTGCAGCTGCAGCTGCGCTTCTGGGGCCCGGGCCCGGGATGGATGCGGTGCACTACTTTGGGGTGTTTGATGGGCATGGGGGCGCGGACGCTGCACACCATTGTGCGCAGCGCATGCATCAGGTGAGTTTGGCTACCTTGTGGTCTGGGGCAGCGGTTTCAGTTGCTGCTTTCTTTTCCCACTTCACTGCTTCAGTTGCTGCTGCAGTATGCCCAAGCCTACTGGGACCCCGACTGCCTTCTTGCTCAGCAGCTTGTCCGGCAGGTGCACATGTTGTTCAGCAATTGCACACGGCTTCTTGCATGTTGCTTGAGACCATGCACGGCCAACAGGATGCAGCAGCTATCAGGTCGCCTGATGAACCAATCGACCTTTGCAGTGGTACACTGGTGCGCAGGCTGAAGCTCTGCCTCTTGTGACTGTCTTGCACTCTTGTTTGTGCCTTGTGTGGCTTGCAGGTGGTGTGTGCCACCATCCTGTCCATGCTCAGTCCGGATGTGGCGGCAGGAGCGGTGTGTTCGCCGCTTGCAACTAGCAGCAGGCGTTCCATGCAGGTGCGACCAAACATGCGGCTAAGCTCAGAGTTGGCTGGACATCAGTAGTTTTGGCCGTGCCCTGTTGGTGCCATGCCTCGGCATGCTTTGGGGAACCGTGCCTTTCATACAGACCAACTCCCTACCTGTTTTGATCCGTGTGGCTTCGTCACTCTCACAACATACATGTCAGTAGTCACCGAGGCCTCAGCACACCGTGGCTGATTGTATTGCCCTTCAACAGCACTCAAGGGTTTTCAAGGCAGCGGTCCTCTACGGGCTCTATGTGAACATGTGCTGCTTGCTGGCTTGTTGTACTGCTGCCCAGGACCAAGCGTCTCAGCTGCAGCAGGAACAGCAGCCTAGCCAGGCAGCTCTGTCAGCTGAAGTGGGCGCTGCAGCAGCAGGCCTTGACCGGGCTTCCACCAACAGCAGCAGCACAACAGCAGCAGCTGCGGCAGCGGTGCAGCCAATCCCTGCGATTGACCTAGCTGCTTCCAACGGTAGCTGGTTGCTTCCTGTGCTGAGCCGCTCGTTTGTGTCCTTAGACCATGAGTTTGGGGCTATCAGCGAAGGCAGCTACGTGGGCACTACTGCCGTGGTGGTGCTGATCGCCAGCTGCAGGATGTGGGTTGCGCATGCGGGGGACTCGAGGGCGGTGCTTGGCCGCGGCGGGGCGGTGCAGGTGCTCACGAGCGACCACAAGGCCAGCAGGGGCGACGAGGTGGCGCGCGTGCAGGTAAGGGGCGTGCAGCAACCGCACAATGGGCGCTGCCTTGGGACTTTTCAGGGGTATGGGCTAGCCTTCTTTGCATGGCAGTTGTGAGGGTGTTGAGGCCTCAGCAACATCATGCCCTTGTTTGAGGGGTCTTTGCGCAGCAGGGGCTGCATCGCTGTCCTCAAGTGGCCTGCAGTGCACTGCGTCTGTTGGTGTTACCTTGTGCGGAGGCTGCCGGGTGCCGTGCGAATTGGCGTGGCAATTCCAGTCAACGGCACATTCTCTGTCTCAAGCTGACAGGCATACCCTCTGTTGCGCACTGCTGCAGGCTGCTGGTGGCCACGTGTGGTGGGACAGGGTCATGGGGAGCTGGCAGTCTCTCGCGCCATTGGTGACCACTGCCTGCGGCCGTACGTGATTCCTGAGCCTGAGCTGCTGATGGTTGACCGCACCCCTGACGACGAGGTGCTGGTGATGGCCTCTGACGGGCTGTGGGACGTGATGAACAACCAGGAGGTGGTGGACATGGCACTGCACTCACTGCAGGTGTGTGCGGCAGTGTGTGGGTTGGGGGTGGGGCAGGGGGGAGAGGGGGCGGGGGGGGAGGCTGGGGGACGTTGACCTCATGGGTCCGCTGAGCTGTGGTTGGGGTGCAGGGTCAGGCTGGTTCTGGCCATGCAGACGAGGGCACATCATGCTGCACTCATTCCTGCAGGCTGCTTTGTGGGCTGATGCGTTTGGGATGCCCCATCCCCAAGAGTACATGTGATCGGCAGGGCATGGCTGTGATGACAGTGGATAGCGCATGTGCCCAATCTGCATTTGTGTGTTTGCGCGCAGGCTGCGCAAGCATCAGGCCACTGTGGTGTCGCTGCCGTCAAGCGCTCCGCCAACGCCCTCACAAAGGCAGCTTTGGAGCGCGGCACACGCGACAACGTCACTGTCCTGGTGATCGACCTGCGGCCGCGGAAGCCAGGCACATACGAGGCCGCCGTTTCGACCACGCACCACAGCAGCGGCAGCAACCACGCCAGCCGCCACAGCGGCAGCAGCAGCGGCGGCCACCGCGGCAGCAGCAAAGGCAGCAGCAGCCGCAGCAGCAAGAAGGCAGCGGCGGCTGGGGCTGTAGCGGAACCGGCAGAAGCAGCAGCAGCAGGCGGGACGCCTGAGGGGCGGTCTGGGTCGTTTGCAGGCACAGCAGCAGCACCTGCAGCAGCCGCACCAGCAGCAGCAGCTGAGCCGGGCGTATTTGCTGCTGCTGCTGCTGCAGCATCAGCCTCCAGTGTTGGGCCGCAGCAAGCGCCGGCAAGCTCTGCTGTCGTGGAGCCTGTTCCTGCAGGAGTGCCAGCCGCCGCGGCAGGAACGCTAGCAGGGCCAGCAGCAGCAGATGCTGGGGCAGCATCTGCAGCAGATTCATGCGCAGCAGCTGGGGCGGCGGCCCTTGCTGCTTCAGAACCAGCGGGAGCGGGGGTGGTGGGTGTGAGTCAGCGGGCGGAGTCTGCTGGTGAGACCAAGTCCCTGATGGGGCAGCAGGTGCACAGCTCGCACGGAGCTGGCATCTGAGAGGCTCTGGGAGCCACGGCAGCACCGTTGTTGTTGCAGCAGCTGCTGCTGCTGCTGGCGGACATGGCTTGCATCGGTGTCTTTGCAGCACCTTGCTGAGCAAAGAAGGCGCCGGGATGTCTCAGGCGGCATCATGTCATGCATGTGAAACAGTTTTGCAGCCACTCTGCTGCGCATGTGCAGGTCGGTTCCCACACCCAGCACTGAACAGGGCTTTCAGCAAACGGGTGAATCAAGTTGTTCATCTGTTGGTTTTGGGTAAGGTTTGTGGGTCGTGGTTCTGTTGAGGGTTGACATGCGCAGTGCTTGTCTTGATGCTGGGTTGTGTGCTGCATCCTGGCGGTGTCAGGCCCCAGGTTCAAGTCACAGGTTTGGGGAGCGGGGGGCGCGTAGGGTTACATCTGTTTCATAGGCAGGTGTGTGCGTTCAATCGCACAAGTGGGATGTGCAGCTGTGTGTGTCAAGTGCACTGGCACTTGGTGCTAGAGGCAGGATAGTCTACCGTGTTCATCATGTGGCGACAGGCATGCAGCAACTTCATGCTTGAAGTCTGTCTGTTGTGGCCTTTCACTATCTTCAGACCACTATCTTGACAGGCAGCGGACGCACTGCTACACTGTGTGTGCTGCAGGCTGAAGCAGGCACTGGTGTGGTCTTAATCTGGGCCATGTGCTAGCCTGTGACGCCAGTTGTGCACATGTGCCACTGGCCGAGCAGTGCATGTGCACACACCACACAGCAGCTCTGTCGCGGCAGCGAATGGGGCCCTTGGTTCAATTGCTACAGCAGTCTGACCACCACAGTTTGTGGTGCGCTGTTGTGTGTGGCAGCAGTGGTGTTGAGGAGCATCCAACAAACGCCTGCGCCGCTTGTTGGCGTGCGGCATGTCTATATGCAATCTTGTGGTGATATGGTCTGCGTAATACTCAGTAGGGTTTTTGGCAGTGAGTACATCGGTGGCCATCAATTGCAGTAATTATGCTCGCACTCCACTCTCAGTCAGCCTGTGTGTTCCTGCAATTTTAGGCCGTGTTGGGGGGTAGCGAGACTGGGTACTTGAGCTTGCGCATGTTGACGACGATCATCGTCTCTCACACGTCCACACTTTGGCTGCCTTGCATGCGCGCACACATGCCGTGTACGTGTCTTGTGTCAGGGTTGTGAATCTACAACCGTTTGTGCATAGCATGTTGTTTCGTGTTTATGGATCACGGGCCGTGCTTGGGGCCGCAGCTGCTTTTGGAACACAATGGTTTGTTGGATGCTTTGTGGCGTATGCTTGCGGCTTGGCGGGCCCCGGGGCTGCTAGGCAGAGTGGAAGTTTTGGAAGGGCGAACGGCACATATGTTGACACGGTGCGATGCAACACAACATGACATGCTGCCGCTTGGCGCAATGCAAGTGCGGAGTCACTTCGAAGTGACTTGAAGCCAATACGGCGCGGTGTTTTGGTGGGACGCCGAGCCAGGCTCCTCCCGGCAGCCGGGAACACTGCCTCAAAGGCTCACTTGCCGTGTTCCATGCTTCCAGCTGTTGCATGGATTGGGGCGGAGAGCAGAATTGTCCACCCACATTGCCCAAGTTGGGCTGCACTAGTTGGTTGCTGCAGGCTTGCTGGTTGCCTGCAAACGCGCTGCGCACATGTGTGGCTTGTGCATGTGTTGGTGGGCACGGCAAACAACACCCTTACCTACTTGGCTTTCTTGAGCAACCATCTTATGGCCCTCCATTGTTTGCTACTAAGCAGCCCCTGCAGCTGGCGCCGTGCCAGGTGGCAAGTTGCCTGTGAGTACTTGTGGACACTTTGCTGGCAAGATATATGTGTTTGTTGTTATTGCCAGGGCGCGGTGTGCGGGCTGTAACTGGCCCAGTCTTCATGGGAGCACCCCTGCGCGGGGTTGGGGCTGTCCGCAGGACCTGAGGAGAGCTTCAATGTGCAGTATCGTGTTGGGAGACATGATAATGGATGTCGTCTGCATGTGGAGGATGGCTTGCTGTAGGATGCTGCCTAAGCTTCATTTAGCACCGTGCTTGGTCAGCAGGTGATGTACACGAGCATGATGCATGCTCGTGTGCTGAGGTGTGCTGGTGGTGTGTGGTGTGGTGCGCTGCGCTGCCCTGCACACGGAAAGCTGAAAACACGCCGTGCCTGCCACCCTTTTGGCTGGTGTCTTTTGCGGATAGCGTACGCTCCATGTGGCCGTACAGTTCCATTGCTGCACTGTACAGTCGCTGCCTGCTAGACCTGCCTGTCATGGTGTTGCACATTTCCTGCATGTTGCTGAGGGCATCTCGTTCAACAGCACTACCGATCCTGTTGGCGCATGAAGCTCACACTTTGGTGGGGTGCTGTGCCCGTTGACCAAACAGCTCGCAGGGGTGTTTTTTTGCTGCTGTTGCAGCTGCTGCTTGAAAAGGAGCCGAGCCTGAACCGGCTTGTGCACGGTGGCCAGGGCAAGGTGCAAGTGCAGGGGGCAGCAGCGCCAGGGAAGGGGAGTGACTGCTCGACCCCAGTACTTATGAAACCTGGGCAGGTGGGTGGGTGTATCATGCCGAGGGTCCTTGCCTGACACGCTTGGCCCTTAGTATTGCTGCATTCAACTGACGCAGGACCGCGCACAGGCTTTTGGCTGCATGACAGCACTGAATTCTTGCGGCCTGTCATGGCCTGCAGCTGGTGCACCATGCCGGCTCAGCTGCAGTAGTGCAGACAGGGCATTCTGCACACAACTTTGTTTTGTGTGGTGTTGGCAGGACATACGACTGCGCTAGCGGCAGCGTCCCAGCACACAGTTTTCGCGGTTGACCACACAACCACTTGTGTTCGCGCTGAGGTGTTTGAGTGTTGCCGCATGTGCAAGGTGGCGATGTTAGCAGCTGTGTTGTGCATCTGCTTCGCGCTGCTGCCTTTCGTAGCCTAGTGTGTAGATAGGCCTGTTGTAGCCTAGTCCCTTTGTCTTGGGTTGGGTGCTCATGTCCAGGGTAGGGGGTTGGGTAATCTGCTGCGGATCCCTGCCAGTGGCCACGTGCTGATCTCTCGCTCTAAGTATACTGTCCATAGAGCAGAGGACATGCATGCACATGCACGCCTGCACTCATATATCTATGTAACAGCATGCTTCCACACTGGTAGCGTTCACAACCGACACAAAGTAGCAAAGCCTTGGCCACAGCTGTCAACAAAATGTAGGGGTGTCAGCGGGGTTGGTCACGTGGGGCGGCAGGTCATCAAGACCGTCTTGAGGGGCCCTCGGTAAACCCCAACACTTGGCAGGCCATGCTGAGGAGGCACTCTGCATTGGCATGCCATGATGGGCGCGCAGTCACCCAGTGCCCTGTCTCCGTTGAACGGGGCAGGGGGCTGTGTTCAACAGCGCCCCAGGTGATGAAAGAGGATCTGCTGGGTGTTGTGGATGTTGGATGAGCGCCTACTTCAAGTTTGTTGAAGAGTCAAACCACCAAAGCTCCCAAGGAGACTATTCGTCCCTCACCCGGCCCACCACAGGCATGGACCCGGCCCACCAACGGGCTCTGTTCACATGCAGAAAGTTCATTGCAGCAGCTGTGTCCTGAATAAATGTTAGATCTAAGTGTGCATGCACGCGTGGCATGTTAGCGACCCTGCGGTCACCCAGCAGCTGGACGCCAGACAGCAGCTGCAGCTGGGTTCAAGATGAACATCCCTAGGTTGCAGCATATGAGGCTTCAGCATGCCGCATGGTCAAAATCACACTGTTTGCAGCACTCGTTTTGCTCATCTCTCATCTTCTCGATTCAACGGGCTTGGCATCGCGCACTCAGGCGCTGGCATATCTGTATCGCCCACAGTGGTGACCCCCGATTGCAGCTCCTGCGGTTGAAGCAAGTTTTTTTTGCATAAAATTGTTTGTTCAACTTCACCCTCAGCAGTGCTGGCGGCGGGCAGACATCAATCGGTTGCAGGTCACCGGATCACCACAGGCTTGGTTGTGTTTCAGCGATCCAAGCGATGCTGCAACCCGTGAGACATAGAAGGTATGTCACAGCTGAACACCTCTAGACTGTTGTTGGTATCATGCACATCTGGGCAGTTGTGTCTTCAGCCAGCCTGCAGGATGCATCCATATGGCTGCAGGGAAAGACAAGTGACTTGCTGTCGTACCTGTCCACAAAACTACCATAACTGTGCAGCAGCACTTATCGCGTACGTTTGACAATACTTGATCCTGAACTTGCCTGCTGCTGCTGTCGCTGTTTATCTGCATGCAGTCCCCGCAGTCCTGCCAGGGGTGGTGCTGGTGTCTGCTGGCTGGCCATCCTCGTGGCCTTGCTGTGCATGATGGCCTCTGCCCAGCCACAGGGCAGTCCCCACAACCCAACAGCCGAAGCAGCTGAAGCCTCAGGAGCAACATCAGAAGCAGCAGAGTGCAGCCTGTACCTGCTTGGTGGTGACTACACCACCAACTACACCATCCGCTATGCTGGTATGAGATGCACAGGACCCCGGCCCACCATTGGTTTGGATGCAAAACATCTGGCAGGCTCGCAAACGAACTTTACAGGGGTTGATATCACCAGCAGCAGCTGCATGGGGACGTCCCCTCGCGCCTCCTCCTGCCTGGTGACCATCTGTGGTGGGAAGCTTGTGCTAAGGGACAGCAGTGTGTTGGGGGTGGGGGTGGGCACCTCGGATGTGGTGTGTGTAGCAGGCAACAGCAGGGTTCAGGTGCATAACAGTGAGTTCGCTGAGAACTCTGGTACGCCCCTTGCCATATTTGACCATGCGCACCTGCTGTTGCAAGCAAGCACGGTGTCCAACAACTTCAACCTTGATGGTCGGGGTGGTGGTCTATTGATGGAAGGACATCCAAATGTCACCATGACCGGTAGAAGCAGGGTGCTTGGAAACAGCGCACGTGAGGGTGGGGGGTTGTTTGCTGGGGGCAATGTGACGTGCAGGTTTGACGGTGGCAGCAGTGTCAGTGGGAACTCAGCAACAGTTGCTGGTGGAGGGGTGTATGCTGTTGGTAAAGTCATCATGACATTTGCTGGTGGCAGCAGTGTGCATAGTTCGTTTCGTTTCGTTTTCGTTTCGTTTTCGTGTCTCGTCTACAGCACTTGAACTGTGAACCAAACTGGCAGCGACAGCTTGGCTAGCACTTAGCATAGAATAGTTTAGTATAGTTAGTAAAGGGCTTAGCGTGGGCTCTGGGCAGCTGGGCGGGTCTGGCTGACCTACAAGCCTCGTACGGCCATCATCAATGATGGTGCCACGTAGTCCGACAAAGCAGCCCGGTGAGGGCTCAGCGGCACAGTCACGGGGCAGCACAGCTCCAAAGGGCCTCAACAGCGGCGACGGCAGCAGGCATGGTGCAGAGGGAGCGAACACAGGGACCCACCCTGCAGCTGCAGCAGTTCACCCTGTGACTACACGGGCCCGGGCTGCCAAAGCCAGCCAGTCTGCGGCTGGTGCGGGCGCTCAGCAGACATCTGACGTCCAGCTGCAGCGTTCTCAGGACCAGGGCAGGGCAGGACAGCAGCAGCAGCAGCAGCAAACCCTACCAGGACAGCGGCCCCCAGGCTCAGCCAGCAGTACTGGGTCCCAGGCCAGGGCTGCCGCTGGCAAGGCCGCCAGGATGGCAGTTCTGATGAACCCTCTCGAGCAGCAGCAGCAGCAGCAACAGGGGCAGTCTCGGGGCGGATCTAAGTTGCACCAGCAGCAATCACACACTGCCCGCAAGCAGCAGCAGCAGGATCAGCAGCAACCACAGCTCCCACCGCAGCAGTCACAGCAGCAGCAGCAGCAGCAGCAGCCTCAACCAGGCAACGCAGCCCAGCAGCAGCAGGAGCAGCAGGAGGCGCCGCCAGAGCAGCAGCAGCCAGAGGACGGGTCCCCTCCCACAGACCCTACGCAGCCTCTACTCCCCTTGGACAGCTCCGCCTCCCCGGCTCAGCTATTGCAGCAGCTGCAGGACCGATTCAAGGCTATGGAGCAGCTTGGCCGCCAGGTGCAGGAGGGTCCCCAGGGTCAGGACCCTACAGTGCAGCAGTATCTGCAGGCGACGTCAGCTGTCAGCTTGCTGATGAGCGGCCTCATCCAGCGCAACATTACGATGTGTGCGACAGTGACAGGGGACACCCTGGCTCTTCGGGAAGACACTAGGGGTCTGCAGCAGCGATTGCAGCGGCTTGAGCGGGCGGTAGCGCAGCGAAGCAGTGGGGGCAGCACGCCCGCTGATGCAGCCGCGGTGGCTGGGCTTGTTACCCAGGTGGAGCAGCTGGGTGCCACAACAGAGCAGCTGGGGGTGGCAGTGCGCGGGGTGCGTAACGACGCCAAGACAGCCCTGGGTTACCTGCAGAAGGCCGGCCTCCACAGCGGCGACTCTGCCCAGCAGCTGCAGGACGCCGCAGACAAGGGTGCGCAGGCCTTTATGCAGCAGGCGCAGCTCAAGCGGGATGTGAAAGCCCTGCAGCGCACCATCAAGGAGCTTCAGGAGGACCAGCAGCGGCTGCGTACTCAGCAAGTTGCCCAGGGTGCTGTCGGCGCTTGGGCGCCAACTGGCTGGCACCCCGACCGGGTGGGTGAGGCCCTTGCTGCTGCTGGCACCATCAGCAAGGGCAGCATCCTGTCTGTGGCAGTTGTCTTTGCTCCGAAGGGCCCGGGCGGCAGCTCAGGCGGGGCGGGCCCCGGGGCAGGGGTTGGCAGCAGCGGCGGCAGGGCACAACACAGTGCAGCTGGCGAGCAGCACAGGGGGAGCGGGGCAGCAGCAGCAGCAGCAGCAGCTGGAGGTAGTAGGCCAGGGGACCAGCCCCCTGGTGGGGCCTCTGGCCGGCGGCCCATGGCTCTGTACAAGATCCTGCTGAGGAGCAAGGAGCTTGAGTTCACAGTGCTGGGTGGCCGCACCCGCACGAGCCTCGCCTACCAGCGCCAGCCGGTGTATGTGGAGAAGCTGCTCAATGAGGAGGAGAAAGCACAGCGGCGGGCCATGACGCCCACAGCCAAGGATCTGAAGGCCCGGGATGTCAGGGTGCGCTGGTCAGGGGCTGTTCTGGAAAAGGAGGTGCGGGGCCCTAGCGGGCGCCCGTACTGGGAGCGGGTGCAGCTGGCACGGGAGCCCCGCTCCCCTAGGGGCGCAGGTGCAGCGGCAGCAGCAGCGGCAGGGGATGAGTTTGCGGGCCTGGATGCAGACGCGTATTGACCAGCCCTGATGCACAGGCCACTAATATCCAGCTTCTAGTGCAGAATGTGGGGGGTATGGCAGCAGCTAGAATTCCTAGTGCGGTGGAGCAGCACCTTGACTGTGATGTGTACGGGTTTGTTGAGACTATGTTGACGAGTGACACGGTGGGTGATGTAGAGGGCCTCTTGCCCGGGTATGATGTCTATCACTGTGTTAGGCCACGGCCTGCCCGTGGCAGGCCCCATGGGGGTGTGACAGTGTATGTCAGAAGGGATTCCCCTATTAGTCTGGGGGCTGGGCTTCGTGTTACGAGTGACCCTGCAGCGGGGATTGTGTGGTTGGTGGTGCCGGCGTTCCGGTTCACAGTCGCAGTGTGTTACTTCAGCCCCCCCGGTTCAGCGGTGTATGCTTCAGGGGTGGTTGACCCTGACCCCTTGGCTGCTTGTTTGCTGGGTTGCGTGAGGCTGAGGCCAGGGGGGACAAGCATCTGGTGCTGGGTGATCTAAATGTCCGCCTGGGCACCCTCAGTTGTGACGTCCCGAGCAATATGGCAGTACCCCCCGGCCTCAGTGACCCCTCTGTGTTGCCCACACTACATCACCTACGCTGTGTCCCTCCTCAAAGGAGCTCTATGGACCTGTCGGTACCCAACCGGTCGCGAGCGGTGGACTTCCTTGGGGGTTTGTTTGCTGTGTCTTCTGTTGTGCTCAATGGTAGGGCTCCGGGGGATCAGGATGGTGAGTTCACTTGTGTATCTAACCCATTGTCTGCTGGTTCTGTTGGCGCTAGTGTGGTAGACTTGGCGTGCGCTTCCACCTCCTTGTATGGCTTGGTGGAGTCTTTTCGGGTGCTGCCGTTCAAGCCGTCTACCTCCAAAGATCACTGTGGTCTGTATGTGTCAATCACTGACTTGCCAAGGCGTTGCTATGAGGTTCCGCGCAGGGGGAGGAGGGGCCGGGTGTATCGTCCGACTCCTGGCTCAGGGTACACTAGTGCTCTCTTGCGGCGCGAGGGCTTTTTCCAGACCATGCTGCAAGCTTGGCAGTCTGGTGATGTCCCTGTTGAGGATGCTCTCCAGCAATTTACAGAACAGCTTATGTTGTGTGCTGGGGGGGACAGGAACGTCCAAGACCGGGGCGTGCAGCCTACGGGAAGGGACCAGCCCTGGTATGATGCAGAGTGTCGGCGCCTGTCGCGGGAGTTGGATGTGGCATGGGGTGCATGGCACGAGAGCCGAGGGATGGTCTATGGGGCTCACAATGGCTGCCCGGCTGCACGGCAGGCACTTGAGGCTGCGCGCCGTGAGTACAAGCGTTGCTGTAAGCGCAAACAGAGGGAGCATGAGATGCGGGTCCAGGTTGATATGTTGGAAACATATTTTGGCCACACCCAGAAGGATTACTGGAGGGCCTTTTTTGGTGGACAGCCCCCGCAAACACCGCTGACAGATGTGGCAGCTTGGACAGGGTACTTTCGCGATCTTCTGGGGAGGGTACCTGAGCCTCAGTCCTTGGGCGCAGAGGAGGTGGCTCTCAAACACCAGTTGTATGCGGCAGCCCCTAGGGGTGCCCCAGCTGCCATGGCTGCGCTCAATGAGCCTGTCTCATATGCTGAGGTGCAACAGTGTATGGCTCTGCCGACAGGCAAAGCCCCTGATTCGCAGGGTCTGACGGGTGAGCTGTTGAGGTTGGCATGTGCTCCTGTCCGAGAGGGTGGCTCTGGGGGCGGCGCAGCGCCTGCTTCCCCTGTTGTGGTCGAGTGTGCGCAGTGGTTGTTGCAGGCCATGCTCTCATGTGCATGTGTACCAGAGGTTATGCGCACCAGCAAGCTGGTTCCGGTGCCGAAGTCCCTTAGCCCTGCTGCCTTGGCGGTAAGGGACCAGTACAGAGGGATATCTGTGTCGCATGTATTCTCTCGCCTGTTGGAGCGTCTCATGAATCAGCGTTTTGAGCGGCTGGCATCCCTGCTCTCTCTTCGCGCCCCTACTCAGTGTGGTTTCAGGCCTGGGTATGGTACACTTGATGCACTCTTCACGCTCAACCACCTCATCAGTGTGGCCCGGCATCAGCGGCGGCGGTTGTATGTGGTGTTTGTTGATTTTAAGAAAGCTTTTGATACGGTGAGGCGGGACCTCTTGCTTGAGCGGTGCCGCGAATTGGGAGTACATGGTCCCTTCATGGACATGTTGGTCTCCATGTATGACCGTGTTTGCTGTCAGGTGGCCGTTAATGGCGAGCTGGGTGAGGTTTTCACCACAGCCTCTGGCACCAAGCAGGGTAGCGAACTTAGCCCTCTCTCGTTTGGCTTGTTCATAGAGCTCCTGCATTACATGTTCAGGCATAAGCTGCCAGGGGCAGGGCCGGTGCTTAGTGGCTGCATGTGCCAGATGTCATGTATGCTGATGACGTTGGTCTCCTGAGCTTTGAGCAGGGCGAATTGCAGGAGCTTGTTGATGTGTTGAGTGTCTTGTGCCACCTGTTTGGGATGGAGGTGAATCTTGCCCCGCACAAGACTTGTGCCGTTTGTTTCCGCCAGCGTGGCATGAAGGTGCCGGCAGGGTTCCGTCTTGTGTATCGAGGGCGCGAGATTGCGCGGCAGAGTGAGTACGTTTATTTGGGTGTGCGCGTGCATGAGACCCGTGGGCTTCTGGGCGCCTCTGATGCTCTGGCGGTGTCTGGCAGCAAGGCAATGCATGCCATGCTGACCCGTTGTCGCCGCTCCTGTTTGACTCAGTTTGACATCAAGTGCAGAATGTTCGATATACTTGTTGAGCCAGTCCTTTCGTACGCATCTCACATATGGGGACCCGCGATATTTGCTAAGCGCCTGCAGAACACGCCTTACGATACCCAGGCCGAGAAGGTACACACATCGTTCTTGCGCATCACGACTGGGTCTATCAAAGGCATTGCCACTGATGTCGTGTACAGGGACATGCATCGTCGACCCATTATGTATCACTGGGTGGTGCTGGCTGCGCGATGGTGGACAAAGTTGTCTGATGCTCGTGACGATCAGCCGAGATCCCTGGCGGGGTGTGTGTGGCGTGAGGATGTCGCGCTTGCACTTGCAGGTTGTCGGGAGTGTTGGTCCTCTTGTTTCCTGCAAACTATGTGCTCGTTGCAGTTGCTTGCTGGTGATTGGCGGCAGCAGTCGCTTGACTGGGTGATGCAACAGAGGTGGGAGGAGTCTGCAGTGCAGGCCGCGCTGGCTGCCCTATTCAGGGCCCGGTGGCGAGGTCTCACCCAAGGTGACCCACGCTCCGCCCCTTCTATCGGCATTCACAAGCTTACACATCATGCATGGGTCTACCCGCTAGATCCTGGCTTCAATCCCTTCTCAAGGGACGATGCACCTCCGCATATCAAGTTGTGCCTGCCCTTTGATGTAGCGCGTAACCTTGCCCAGTTGCGTATTGGTTCAGCCCACCTTGAAATAGAACAGGGCCGTAAGCGAAGGGTCTCTGTGCCCCGTGCTGACCGCCTGTGTCGATTGTGTTGTGGAGAGGATGCTACCCTGGCCCACCGCCAAGCTGTACTGGCAAGGACAGGTACTAGTCGTAATGTGGAAGACTTGAAGCACTTCCTGTTGGAGTGCCCTGTTTACGATGATTTGCGCGCCGCTTGCCCGGCCTTCCCCCTGTCTGATGCTGTGGTACTGGACGACCCTGAATGTGTGCGATCAGTGTTTCAACATGGAGAGCAGTCTGCGTTGGCATACACTCTGTACAAGATGAAAGTGCACCGGGCGCGCCTTCTTGGGCTGACTTTGGGTATCTGACCTGACAAGGGGTATTTCTTGGTGTTGCTGCCTGCTGGATCCTAGCTGTTTGCTTCCCACTTCTGTACAAGGTTGTCGTGTTGCCTCAGGATGTCAACGAAGTCTCCTTTGTTGTCTTGCTTTGAATCAGGCTACTATCTGGTGTAGGTGGTGCAAACCACTGACGGGGATCGGGGTTTTTCCCCACCTTAGTGTTTCAACCGGTTCAACCCTGGCAGGCAATGCCATTGATGTGTGGCGAATGTGTCTGCGTGTAACATTTTCTTCCCCATATTCAGGTGGAGGGTTGATCTCATTGAGTCATGCTAATGTCACAATCAGTGGTGGCAGCAGTGTCTCCAACAACACTGTTGTATGGGCTGGTGGTGGGGTTTTTGTTGCATATGGTGGTGTCGTCGCAGTCACAGGTAGCAGCAAGGTGCACAGCAACAATGCCACTGTTGCTGGCGGAGGGTTGTCTGTGAGTCATGGTGGACGTCTCACCATCAGCAACCAGAGCACCGTCTCAAACAATGTGTGTCAGGGTCGCGCCGATGAGGCTGATGATGACAGTTGGGTCGTGGCTCCTCGTGTCATTGCTGGTGGCGTTGGTGGTGGCATATCTGTTGACGTTGTCATTGGTGCACAGTTTGATGGCAGCGGCCGGGTTGACAAAAGTGACGACCGTGACCGCTGGTCGGATGGTCTTGACAGGGGCACGCGTGTTGCTATCAGCAACAGCACCATAGCCAACAACACCAGCTTTGATGCTGCTGGTGGGGGCATTGCTGTAGGTGGCATTAGTGTTGTGGAGCTTGTCGATGGTTCTGTGGTTGCCCATAACTCAGCTGTCAACAGCTCAGGAGGTGGGGCAGTGTTGCTTGGCAACGGTACCCTGCGTTCCGACGACAGTGTGTCGTTTCTCAACAACAGCGCTACTCAGGGCTACATCGGGAGCACCATAGCCGCATTTGACAACACCACACTGCAGCTGCGTGGCAGTCTGACAAGGTGCAGTGCGGGTGTTTACTTGGGGTGGTCCTCTTGCCGGGCCGGGGAGGTGCAGCAACATGACATGTGTATCTGCTGCAATGAGCACACCTTCAGCTTTTCAAATGTTTCCTGTCAGCCGTGCCCACGCAATGCCAACTGCACAGACGGCAATGTTGTCGAGCCTTTGCCTGGCTTTTGGTCGTCTGACCCCCACTCTGTTCAGATGCACCGCTGCCCGCTGTCTTCAGTTGCATGCAACTACACGCGTGCCAGCAGCGCCCTGCAGTCTGCAGTGCAGTGCAATGAGGCAGAGGGGTATACGGGGCCCTTGTGTGGTGCCTGCAAGCTCCCAGGGTTTGGGATGTTGAGCCCTTTCAGGTGTGGAAGGTGCATGCAGCCTAGAGTGCAGCTTGGGTTGTACATGTTGGTGAGTTCGGTGTCTGTGGGCTTTGTGGCGTCAACTGTGCACGCAACTTGGCGAGACAACTTGACCGGCAAAAAGGTTGTCCTTGACACTGATTTGATTAAGGTGCTGGTGCAGTTCCTGCAGTATGCAGTGATCATCGGCAGTGTTGCAGTGCCTTGGCCGCTGTTCGATGTGCACCGCTGGTTTCAGGCAGTCAACATCGTATTTGCAGTGGGTTCCGGTCAGGCCTTGTCTCTCGACTGCTGGCTGTACCACTACATCCCGCAAGGCAAGCTGCCAATTGCAATGCAGCGGCAGCTGGTGTACTTCCTTGCTCCTGTACTGGTATTCCTTGCTGTTGTTGGGCTGCAGTGGGTTGCATGGGTTCTGGTCCGGTTTGTGGTGCCTTTGGTGTTTCGGCGGAAGCAGGAGGCAACAGCTCCACCGTCCGCTTGGTTGGTGGTGCGCAAGCTGCCAGTCACACTTCTGGTGTTGACTTTCTATGCCTACCCAACCCTTCTGAGGGCGGCTCTGAGCTTCTTCGCATGCTTAGTCATTGATCGTGTCTCTCCTGAGGTTTTCCTCCCCTCTGGTGCCACCGCGCCTCTCAACCACACACACGGCTACTGGGTCAGCGACATTCAGCAGCAGTGCTTTGCCGGTTACCACAGGGCTTGGGCGCTGGGCCTGGGTGTGCCCTCTGTCGTGTTGTGGTGCATTGTTGTCCCTGTTGCCCTGGGTGTGGGGCTGTACCTCTGCAGGGCCAAGGCTGACAGCGACAGCTTCAGGGAGCACTTTGGCTTCCTGTACCGTAGCTACAGGCCTGAGCGCATGTGGTGGGAGGCTGTGTGGGCTGCACGCACCGTTATCCTGACCTGCATCTCTGTCTTCTCCTTTCCCATGGAGCGCTACTTTGCTGTGCTGAGTTTGCAGGTGGTTTTCGTGGTCAGCGCTGCTCTACAGATCATCTTCAAGCCCTATGCTTTTGCCAAGCTGCACGGCATGCACATGGTGTCCAACGCATGCCTGCTGGCCACAACCTTTGGTGCATTGGCCATGTTTGCATACAATATCCAGGAGAGTGCCGCAGAGAAGCTGCGCATTGCCATTGCAGTGCTTGTGATGCTGGTCAATGTGGCGTTTGTGGGGTGGTGTCTGTGGAAGCTGGTGCCTGTTGTGCGCAACTGGTGTGTTGCTACGTGCAAGGCGGTCAAGTCCGCGGTGCTGTGGGTTGGGGAGGCGGTGATGGGGTGTGCAGGGCGCAAAAGGTCTGGGCAGGGCATGGGCCGAAAGCGCCGGGGAGGTGTGTAGTGCAGCTGTTGTTCATGAGTTGTTGATCATCATTGGCAATGGCGGATGGTGCGGTGTGGTGCTGTGCAGCCTTGCAAGCTTTTCAAAAGGCCTTTGATAAGCCGCTTATGCGGCGTGCACATTGCTAGGGGCGTGCACATTGCCATTACGGCGTGCACATTGCTAGGGGCGTTCACTGCATGATGTTACTGCCTGAGTGTGTTTGGGTTGTAGGGTACAATTAGTGGCCGTCACACTGTACTAGAGTTTGCCAGCACGCAGTGCGCAGAGCTGCTGCTTTTAGGGGTGTATGGGTGGTTTTGCGGCGCTGTGCAGCCCTGCAGGCCTTGCAGTCATTGCAGTGCATTTTGAGCCCTCGAAGTTGATCTGTTGGCGGTCTGACTTCTTTGTTGCTGTCTAGTGGCACCCGGTGGTGTGGGCCACACCAGACTACAGTGTAGCAGAACGCTGAATGCTGGAAGTTGTTCTTTCGCACTTCATGTCTTTACACTTGTGGTGTTTTCAGCGCACTTACACATCACTTGAGGGATAGCGGTTGAGAATGTGGCATGTATTTGAAGCCAGAATTCCTTTGGAGCAGCTCTACTATCGCCATGTCTCATCATTTTGTTGATTTTTTCGTGTCTGGTGTCAACCACAGCTGGTGCACCCAATTCTTTAGGCAACACTCTTACATGTTTTAGTCGTCACCATTGATGTGTTGCAGAGGCTGGACTGCAGGGCTTGCGACCTAGAGCAGCCGCTGTTGGCCAGCAAGCTCGGAGCAGCAACCAGCAGAAAGAGCAGAAAGAGCAGGGCTGCTGCGGCAGCAAGAGCAGGAAGCATATCCAGGCGGACACTGTCCGGGATGCCTTCATGTTTGAAAGCGTTCACACTGTGACAGCCATCGTCGTGTGTCCCTGTCAATGGTGTTCATGTTCACGTTGTCCAGCTATATGTCTATGGAAGGGCTGCATTCAGCCATGTCTATGGAAGGGCTGCATTCAGCCATGTCTATGGAAGGGCTGCATTCAGCCATGTCTATGGAAGGGCTGCATTCAGCCATGTCTATGGAAGGGCTGCATTCAGCCATGTCTATGGAAGGGCTGCACTCAGCAGATATATGTGGCAGCCGCTGCCAGTGGCTGCTTCTGCGCCTCATGCTGCTCACTACCCATGGCTGCACTGGCACGTGCTTTTTCAAAACCAGTTTGAAACCAGTGTTGATGAGTCAAAGTTGTGTGAGAGCTTCAGCATGTTGATGAGTCAGCCTGTTGAAAAGGCAGAGGTGTGTGAGGGTTACAGCATGTGCAAGGGGCTTGACATCTAGTGTGCATGTAGCCTGATACACCAGCCACCCTGCTACAGACGGTGCTGCCAACGCTACGGTAGCGTTTACGCAACCTTAGTCATACCAACCTCAGCAGCTGACGCTGGAAAACGTCAACCTTCACCAATCATAACAGTTACAATTACAGTGATTGACTCCGCAGAAAAAGAGCATAACGCAGGGAGCCAGAGGCTCATGGGACACCAGGAAAAAAACCAGACACCTCCAAAACAGCGTCAGAGAATGGAAAAAGCATGCTAACTGTTTTACTGTTGCATACTTCAAGACAATCCTGAACACCCCCGAAGGGAGCCAACAAGGCTGATTGCCGGACACCAGTAACAAGTGGAAGCCAAATTCAGATCAGGACCCTCCCTGTCTGCCAACTTGCTCTCAAATGATCAAGGCAGTGACGCTCTAGCTACTGCTACTGCCATTGTCGTGTGTGTTGTTTGATGAAGGGCAACACAGCTGCCGCCAGCTGAAATATGCCGCCTGTAGTGAGACTACTGCTGCTGCCGCTACGGCTGCCGCAACTGCTGCTGTCAGGCCTGCTGTTGCTGCTGTGCGTGCCAGCTGATACAGGGCAGTACAGCTGCCGCCAGTTCGTACATTGCTGCCTTGAGACTCAAGGCCCTTGACTACTGCTGCTGCTCCTATTCCTGTTGTTGCTGCTGTGCGTGTTGGCTGATGAAGGGCAACACTGCTGCCGCCAGTTCGTACATTGCACTGCCGCTGCTGAAGGTGTGGTCAGCCCCCTCAAGCACCACCGGCGTGTGGTTCTGCAAATGTAACAGACATAAACAGCAAGATCATATTGGAACTGGCACAATTTTGTGAGACAGCATTGATCAGCCAGGATTCACTGCAATGGCAGGAATGGGGTAAGCCCGTTAGTGATGGGGGTCAGGGGGAGGCGCTTGAAGACTGTGAATGTGCACTGCCGTATGATGAATATGTCCACAACCACCCATGCCGCAACAATTTTGCTCATTCACCAAAGTTGACACCCCTCTTTTGGGGAGTCTCGCCCATCACCAAGTGTTGCAGTGATTGATGTACACATTCCACCCAGTGGCTCATCCATTGACCTGAGAACACGGTCTCTGCGGGATAAGCAACAGTGTCTCCTCTGTACATGTATCAACTTGTCAAACTCCCAGGTGTCTGCCACTGGCACGTCTGCATCTGCAGTCCGACTGCATGAGTCATGCACCATCCGATGGTGCTGGCAGCACAACAGTACTGGCAGGTATTGCCCGTGCTGTTGCTGATGCTGCCACTCCAGTGTCTAGCCGCCCTACATGACCTGCTACATGCCGCCCCCTACACATCCTTCCCCAAACTCCTTGTGTGACCCCCCCCCCCACACACACACACACACAGTGCACCTTCCCTCCCCCCCCACCTGTATCAACTTGTCGAACTCTCGAGCATCCGCCACCGGCACGTCTGCATCTGCACTGCCATGCACCGTCAGCACAGCAGTGCTGGCAGGTATTGCCCGTGCTGCTGCCGCCACGTCGGTGCCAAGCCTGTCCTGCAAGTCCTCCTGCCGTAGCCACCAGCTAAACTTGCCTCTGCTGCGGCTCTGGCCTGACATCTCAACCTGAGGATGTGAAAACAGGACAAGTGGGCAAAGAAAGCGGATGTGAAACGTCGTAATATCAGCTACGTAATGGTAAGCAGTCGGCAAGAATAAGTGGTAATGTGTGGGGTAGGGGTGGGAGGCAGGGGAGTGGGAGGGAGGGAGGCAGATCGTCCTGCAGGTCCTCTTGCCGTAACCACCAAGGTGAACTTGCCTCTGCTGCAGCTCTGGCCTGACATTTCAACCTGGAGATGTGATGACACGACAGGTGAACGGTATCAATCAGCTACCCATAGCTACTGGCAAGAGTGTATGCGCAGAAGGTGGGGCTCCTCAGATGGGGGTGGGAGCGTAGGGGGCAGCAGCACGCAGGCAACCGCAACTGTGGTCCAATCATTTATGCCGCCTGCTGCTCTGTCTAACCACACCTTCCTGGCAACACACAGCAGTGGGACTCACCCTGTCACTCAATGGGATCTGTGGTAACTCAGTGAGCAGTCCCTGTCCAACCCACGACTACCATTTGAATGCAAAGTGTTGGCTCAGCCAAGCCTTGGCTGTAAACCACACTGCGCACACAATGTGTGGCGTTTGTACCAAGGGGCCGGCTGGTTTCACCTTGCCGTTAGCTTCAAGTTCGTCCAGCACCTGCTGCCCCAGCCGCCGCACCACACCCTCACGCACATCCAGCCGTGCAGCAAGGTTGACGATGCACGGCACAGGGCCGAACTGACATCAAGATACACCATGGCGGTTGCAGCAGCACCAGGCATCAGCAATGGCAGTGGCAGTAGGGCAGCATGGGCACAGATGGAACACAATGTACATTTGCTAGGACAGCTGGATCAGTTTTTCAGTCGCCGCCACCAGGTGCTTACGCCAGGCACCTCCACTCTTTACTACTAGCTCACCTTTGCGTCTGTTGTGACTGTTGAACTCAACTCCACAGCTTTCAACTGTTCATTGAATGCAGCAACTGAACAGCAGTCTCAGCCCTGGCTATTGGTGCTGATCTGCTGCACAACCATCTGTACGGCCCTGCATTGCAACCCAATGTACTGCATGGTCGTATCTAGTGCGGCACACCTGTTGCGCGTACCAGCCAGCATAGATCAGCACGTCTGTTGCCCCCTTGCTATGGCCCACCATGGCCACCACTGACCGGCCTAGCCGCTGCTCCAGGTGCTGCTTGGCACAACCCAACTCCTGAGCTTCTGATCTGCATGTGGGAGTGTGTCGCACAAGCAGCACTGCTGTTGGGGATAGGGTGGTCGAAATCATGATTATGTATGCTTGAGGGAGGGCTGTGCGGCCCAGCTGCTGCTGCAGATGATGCTCAGCTCAACCCAACTCCTGAGACCCAGGCCTGTACTAGCACTTGTGTTGATGGCACCAACATCATGTTATGTTGAGTTATGTTAAGTTATGATAGAATTAACCAGCAGTCAATGTCACCTTCACAGGGCCCCCCACCCCAATGAAGTACGCTGCTGTATGTGTGAAGGGCTGATCAGCAGCAGCACAAATAGTACCTCACTGCGTCAACCCGATCACAGCAACATGACTCACGCCCCATCGCCTTGCCACGTGCTCCCTGCGCCTCCATCCCCCCCCCCCCCCCCTGCAACCCTTTCCCCCAAAAAACATCTTCCTCCCCATGCCTCCCCCCCCCCCCCCCCCCCCCCCCCCCGTCGTCCAATGTACAATGTAATGCCCATAGCTGAAGTCACCTGGTGACCCCCCACTGCCACTTCAGTACAACAACAAGCGGACAGCTAGCAACTTCTGGGCAGGGTAGCTGCCAACTACACCAAACTCACACTCCCCTTCACCCACATAACCATGCCCACTAGCGACCCCCGTAAAACCCTCACCTCAACCCCCACCCCCCCCCCCCCCCACCCCCATGCCCTCGAAAAGAACCCCCCTCACCTGTACTGCCCGTATCTAAACTCCCCTTGTGACTCCCCATTTCCACTGAAGTCAAACCTGAAGCTCGACAGTTGGCAACTCCTGGCCAGGGCAGTTGCCAACCGCACCAACAGCTCACTGTTTCTGCTGGACATGTAACCATGTGCAAGCAGCACGACGGGGGGCAGCGGCGTTTTGTCATCGCTGCTACCACTAGTGCTGCTGCTTTTTGAAGGTGCTTCTGTGCTGCCTGC
Source organism: Desmodesmus armatus (assembly GCA_007449985.2). Classification (NCBI taxonomy): domain Eukaryota; kingdom Viridiplantae; phylum Chlorophyta; class Chlorophyceae; order Sphaeropleales; family Scenedesmaceae; genus Desmodesmus; species Desmodesmus armatus. The sequence continues at coordinate 64,206 of VIIQ02000313.1, forward strand.
TGCTTCTGCTGCTGGTGTTGAGGCTGGTGGATGTGCTGTTAGGGGAGGGTCTACCAGCGTGCCGACCAATGTTTCACCCCTGTGGTTTGAGAATTCGACACGGGTTTCCTGCAGGCTTGCTGGTGCTGTGGTGAGGTATGTGCGGGGGTTTTGTATCCTATGTTGAAACAGACAGGAGCTCATAATTGTGTGGTTGGCAGCCCTTCTGCTTGGCAGGGTCTTGAGGGTGTGCATGGGAATGGAGGAATGGTTACTGCTTGTGACCCGTGGCTGCCTGCTGGAACTCGCTGCTTTGACAGTTAATGTTGTAACCCAGATTGATATTCAACATCTGTCTTTCTCTGGTGACTACAAACTGCTGGGTCAAACTCTGATCTGGGATCGCAAGAAAGCAGATCTCGTTCGGTTTCAGTGAATTTCGGATAGTTTTTCCCACACACAATTTTTCTCACGACATTGTGTTTTGTTTTCCGAAGCATTCGCAGTCAGTGGATTCTGCCGGCAGGACAGCAGATCATCCAACAGTCTCTCAGACTATCGTTGCTCAATTGGGCTGACTTCAATAGTTTGTTTCCATGTTACCGCCACAAACATGTGGCAGCTTTTTAAGGCCCAAGTGACGCCCAGGCCAGTGCACCAGTCTCACGTTGCACCTCCATGTCCACCTCACTGCTCAATTCCCAATGCTCTTGTAGCACAAATGAGTCAATGCCACCACAGCCGCCTGTCAGCACACAAAAACGGTGGGAACTTTAGTAACAGCAGCAGCAGCAGCAGCCAATGTGAAGCCTCCATGGTACACAGCCCTGCAGCTCATGCAGTCAGTGACAGCAGCAGTGACAGCGCTGCCACCACCACCAGCTACAGCAGCAGCAGCAGCAGCGGCAGTCACAGCAGCAGACGGGGCTTGCTGTTACGCAGCACCTGGCTGCCGCTGCTGCTTGTTGGTAGTGATGATGCTACCACTATAGTCAACAGCATTCTGTCGGGGTATGGCCTGCCCACATTGAAACCCAGCAAGGGGTTCAAACCCTACGACGAGTTTGAAGATGACTACGCATTTGAATGTAAGTTCAAGCCGCTTGAACTTACAACTGAGTTGTACAGTCACCCTGTTGTGACCTCTTGACTTGTTGCTGCATGACTCTGCACCAAGAGCGTGCGCACCAGAGCCCAGCAGTGTTATGCGGCCCAGCAGTGATCTGGGTTTGTGCAACAGGCACTTGCAATACGCAGAGGGTTGACAAGTCACAAGCCCGTGAAGTGAGGAGTCATTGTTGTGTCGTGCAACTGACATTTGAGCACCCTCTCTATGCACAAACCGTGTTGCGTGTCAGACTCTGGCCCATGTTTGTGTGCAGACCCCAGGAGCTGGGTGGCTCGCCGCAACTCCCTGCGCCAGGGAGTGTACATCGCTGACTTTCAGGTGAATGTACTAGTACCCGCCCCCCCTTCTTCCCCCTCATGCCCCCCCCTTCCCTTGCCCCCCGCCCCTGTCCCTCGTCCCTCACCCCCCCCCCCCCCCTCCCCTAGCCAACCCCCCAGCCCAGCCCCCAGCCCAGCCCCCAGCCCAGCCCCCAGCCCAGCCTCCCCTCAAAGCACACACATGATAAGGCAGATACTATGCCAAAGCAAATGCCGATGTACAAGCGTGCAACTCGTATGTTCACCATTGTAGCACGATGTTTCGTCCTGCATGCGTCGCACTGCACCTTGCGCAGCTATTGAAACAACCGTGCTGTCTGATACTGTGCACAGACTGCAAACACAAATGACGCCCGCCCTCGCTCATTATTCTGTACCTGCAGACTGCTGACAAGGTTGCAGTAGAGGTGCTTGATCCTCCAGCCGACAACGACATTCGCAACGCAGCAGTGGCAGCAGCAGTGATACCACCTGGGCGGCAGGAGGATGCCACACTCAACTTGCCAGCACAGCGGCTGATCCAGTCAGCGCCTGCAACTGTAGATGGGCAGGTGGGTAGCTGTCTCATGTTTTTGCTTGAGGAGCATAGGGGGTTTTGTGCATGGATGTGTCTGAGTGCGTCAGGGTTCACTTGCATGCGTCAGATGCCACACTCAACCTGCCAGCACAACGGCTTGTCAAATCAGCACCAGCGCCAGTAGATGGGCAGGTGCCACCTGCAGGTGCCACCCGGCGTGGCTGGGGCTTTGGCGTATCTCATGGTCACGCTTCAGGAACACAGGGGGTTGGGGTATGTGCGTTCAAGCGTTCCAAGACCAACCAAGATGCCACACTGAACCTGCCAGCACAGCGCCTCATACAAGCAGCGCCTGCAACTGTAGATGGGCAGGGGGGTGGCTGCAGACCCCCCTTACGTCTTTGGAAATCCCAAGCATAGATGTACCCCATAAGGCATGCTGGTGTAGACTACCTGTTCCTACAGTTTCCCCAACGAGACCACCACCACCACAGCTACACCTTCCATCCACTCTACATTGCAGATTCACCTTCCATCCACTCTACATGGTAGATCCCTTGTCCAATCTTTGACCCGCAGGATCACCCTTCAGTGAAGTTTCCGCAACAAGGCCACCACCACCACAGCTACACCTTCCATCCACTCTACAGCTTAGATTGATCCCTTGTCCAATGTTTGACCCGCAGGACTACCTTTTCCGGAGTTTCCCAGTAAGACCACCACCCCCGACCCCAGCGGCTACAACACAACCGTTTCCCTGCACAACCGTTTGTTGACTGCCCTCTGGTCCTTTCTCTTCACATGCAGGACTACTTGTTCCTAGAGTTTCCCAGTGAGACGACCACCCGCAGCGGCTACAACATCAAGCGGCGCAACTTTGTGGTGGCTGCTTTGAAGAGGGACAAGCTGTACGTGCTGTCAGCAAGGTGCGGCTTGTTCACTGGCGGAATCACTTGGATTGTTGAATCGAACAAGCTGCTGGGCTGCGCTACAGTAACACACTATGTACAAATCAGGATGGGCAGATCCATCTGCATGGATGTTGGCCAGCAGTATGCTCCTGTAGAGCAGTGGTATGTCATAGTCACTATACGACTGGTGGCGGAAGAGTGTGCTGTGCTCCCAAGATGCACAGTTGTTGCCAATGTGTATACTTATTATAACCAATTACTATAACCAAAATTATTATAACCAAAATAAATGTGCATTATCCCTTTTGCTTGCCTCCTTGGCTGCTTGCTGAAGTGGCTGCTTTTGTTTGTGTGGCATTGCTGTGTGCAGCGCGCGGAGCGACCAGTACAATGAGGAGAAGAAAGAGATGCTGCAGCATATCGTGCAGTCGTTCAGGCTGCGTTGATGTGGGCCACAGGCAGTGTCAGTTCGACATGTCACAACATGCCCCCATCCTCAACAACGGCCAAGAGCAGACAGCCACTACACTTGGCAGCGTCAATGGTCAATCACGCACTGCAAGATGTGTGTGGGCCTCTTGTGAGCAGTGTGGGGTGTGCTCTGCATCTTGTGCCACACTCACAGCGCCTACTTCAACACTGCGGTGATACTGCTTCCACCCCCCTCCCTTTGATACAGCTGGCAGTCAAAGGGACCAACACACGTGTCCAGGCTGTCATTCTCCGCCCACCCGCTTAGCATTTCAGCACAGGTGATAGGATGCAGTGGCCTAGCCTCTTGTGAACGATACCAAGCTTCGGCTTCGGCATATTGTGTATGGTCTAGGGAGTACCTCCAGGGTGTGAAAGTACCCAGTAATGAGGGAATCACAGCACACAGGCAGCAGTATGATGCAGCGCCAGTTCGAACCGCTGGATGGGGCCCCTCCCAGTCTCATCCTGTTAGGGAGAGGCGAAGCCTTTGGGTTTTTGAACTGGGGTTGGCAGCTTGGTTGTGTATTTCAGCTGTCATGGCAATGCCGTAAGGATTGGACGACAACATGTGACTCCGTCAACTGATCCTGCAGGTCAGCGCATGCCATGCAGTCTGCGCATTCCAACATTGTGCACATGAGTGCTATGATGATTGCAGGCACATGCCATGTAAACTGTGTATACAGCTGCTTGCGCACAACTGGTACTGCAGCCATGCATCCTCATTAAGCACACCACTTGTAACTGACCGATCTGCTGTGATACAGCCTAGGTTGGGCTACAGGGATTTGGGTGAATGCAGGTTGTCACCAGTCTCATGGATTTCAAATCCAACTGCTCACTAGTCTGGCAGTGCCTGGCTTTCAAATTCAATTCGAGGAAATTTCAAAAGCATATTCTGCACACCCATTCTTGGCTTGTATCACTGATCTGTGCGGCACAGATTTTACCATGTCAAACCAAAGCGGTACAGTAACACGTCACATGCCGCAGTGACAGACCAAGCTGCAGGGACCAAGCAGCCGCTGGCTTTCAACCGCAAAGGCTGTCAACTGCAACGGCAGGCCTCCATCGATGTCACACTGCACATCGATGCACAGCTGACTGTACGCCACACGATCCGCATTGCCTGCACACTACCATGGAAGCCTGATCCCGACGCCGACAACACACAACTTTGACAACACAGCACAACAACAACAGCATGGCATGCTACCTACTTTACCTAGGGGCACAGCACCCCGCTCTGAGCCAGCTTGATCCTAAAGCCAAGCTGTAGCTAATCTGTCACCACTGGTGGCACCACGGGGCTTACCCCTCCTCCTCCCACAACGGGGCCAAGTGAGCAATAGGGTGGAACCTCAGCACCCTTTCCACGCAAGGCATGCGAGCTCTCTAAATACTGCCCATCTCTCAAACCGTTTGTTGGCTGAACCAACAGTCTTTGAAACAAGAGCAGGTGCAAAGACTCTTTGTCACATTGTGACACAGTGGTGGTGACAATCACAACCCTGCAAGCATTCCAATGAACCAACCCAAAGCAAAAAAAACCAACAAAATCACATTTCCCTCTCTCTGCTAGCAGGCTAGAGGGTTCACTTGGCTGTACCCTGCACTGCCAACACCAAGGGGACAGCCCAAGAGTGCAGAGCATACAGATTATCTGTGGGCCACAGCAACCACTGCAGGTGTGCCGAGGCTTGCATGCATGCACAGCGCAAACGTCACTGCACACAGACATACTGCTGCACATCAGAGACGAACAGACACACACACACAAACATGAGGTTGCCATCAAGCCCGTGATCACCGGCCTGTTCTGTCACAGGGACTGTACACTCCCCGGACTCCAATGGACACCGAGTCTTGAAGCCTTGGTAGCACTGCAATGTCAAACATTGGGGCCCTCCAAGGGCCGCCCTACGGTAGCCTACCTGGGCACAGCTCAGTTTCCTGTCCGTTGTAGTTGATCATCAGGCTGGCGGGACCCCGTCCTCTGAGGTCAAATGCGGCTTTGCAGGCAGCCGACCAGGTTTCTCTACAGACCTTTTTATCCCCAGTCGGCGCTGTGCAATACAACGAACCACCAATGGTCTGGCTCCGACCGCGGGGGCCCCGACCGCGGCGGCCCAACTGGATGACAGGCTCAATGGCTCCAGTGCGCCTTGGAGCTGCCTCAGGGTCAGGCTGGGTGTTGGCAAGGCAGGCGGTGGTGGCAACCATGAGCAGTAGGGCGATGAACAGCAGGATGGTGTGTCTGGATGCCATGGTAGAAGACCTTCCCGAGGTAGCGATGTGTGAAGTGATCCTGCGTTGAGGTGGTAGGGGCAATTGGGCAGGTGGGGCAGCAAATCAGACATGTCAGTTGAGAAGGGGGGTTGCGTACACATGGGTGGGGATAGTCCATGATTGGTTTGGATAGCGTGCCATGGTGTAGCTATGAAGTGCAGCGCAACGAGGTTTGCTACTGCAATGCTGGTGGGTGCATTGCTGTGCAGCCCTTGGGGCCTGCTGCTGCTACCGCCTATGGCATGCATTTGGGTGCACTGCGCTGCTGTTGGCAAGAATCTGTGACAATCAGCAGTGACTGTAGCAACATGCGATTGCTTATCTGCTTGCATAGACAATAAAGCAACATAGAAACTGCACCACGGGTCGTGGTGCACACTTGGTTGCAACGTTCCTTCAACACCAGTGTGCCCTAAGCATCTGAGCTTACCTGCGGCGTGAGGGTGTGCTCGATGGGTCGCTAAGGTATGGTGCTACGCAGTGGCAAGACTGAACTTATATAGCTGTGGAGTAAACGCTGCAACCGTCGCCGGATGTTACAAAGTCGGTCGAAAATCGCCGCGTCCAACCATTGGACTGGATCGATTACACTATAGACGACCAATGGCTCGCGCTACGTAAATAGCTACTTACAGGAGCCCCAAGCCTCCATGAGTTCAGCTACGCTTGCATCACTAGACCGGGGTAGCTCACCCCTAGCCATATGCTCTGCTGGCTAGTGGGACGCTGCACCACCTGTGGATATGACCAGCGTGCTGGCAAGGATGTAGAACCCGAACTTCGGGTGCCTGCACAGCGTACACGAGCTGCACAACTAAGGTGGGCCTTCAGGTCTAACGAGGTTGGTCTATCCGCATAGACCAACCTCGGGATCCCGTTGGTCAAACGAAGTTGGTTCAACAGCGCCGACCAACAGCGTGATTGCTCGAGGCTTTCCGAGGCTCTGATCCTTACTTGAACATCACATCAAAGTTACACCCGTAGCTATGAAGCTCAAGAGCAAGCACTACGTAGAGCTACGTAGGCAAGAATCCAGCAAAAATCGAGTACATACGTTGTGTTGTTCCGAGCCCTGATACCATACAACAACAGCCCCCTTTCTACCATCTCGCTACTCCGTTCGGCTACAGGCCCCCCTGCTGCATGCATGGCCATGCTCTGCAGCTATGCGGTATCTGTGGGGCTGCCCTGCTATGTACACTGGGGTGTTCTGTGGGACGACACCCCGGCCTGGGAAGAACATGGGGTCTGGTGCTGGATTGGCGCTGGATCCTGCTGAGTCAGGGTTGCGGCTGCCGAGATGGCTGGGCTGCTGTGGGGCCGGCAGGCTTTGGTGCTGTGCTGTCTGGCTGGTGCTGGGGCTTGGTGTGGTCGCTGCTGCTGGGGCCAGATCTTTTGAGTTGCTGCACTGGCAGGCGGCTGCTGCAGTCCCAGGTGTGGAGCCTTTTTCCTACACTGTTGGTTGGGGAAGGACCACCTTAGGCCGGCGCCCTGGCGCTTAGGCCTGCCGCCTTCCACTAGGCTGAGGGGGGGAATACTGCATGGAGCGCGGCAGGACCAGAGGCTGCACTTGGGGCACCGGTTCCATCGGGCGGCCAGCAGCCTGTGCCACCCGATGCAGAAGCTGCGCTGCCTCATGATGCAGCTGCTGCTGCAGGCTGACTTGCTGCTGACCTTGCTGCTGCCCTGTTGTTGCCACTGCTGCTGCTTCTGCAGATCTAGGCTTGCTTGTGAGGCCCATTGCTGTCGCAGCACAGTCAGTGCCAGCCAGCCAGTCCTCGTTCAGCTGCAGCTGCAGCTGTTCCAAACATGTTCCAAAGCAGAAGCTAGAGAGGATCATGACCATTGCCAGCTGCCAGCAACTGGCTCTGAGAGCCTGACTGCTGCAGTAGCTGGTCAGAGCCTCTGAGCTGGCCAGCTGAGCTGGGTGCTCTGCTGTAGCACGCTCTCTCTCACAGCGCCCGGGGTCAGCGGTTTGTGTGGGGCAGATTTGCTCTAGAAGCCGCCGGTCTGAGACCCTGGCAGCGGCGTAAGCCTTACAGCCCCCAGCTGGGCTGGGCAGCGCGCGTCACACAGGGCCTGCCTGTTGCAGCCTGTGGCATTCTGCTGCATTAGACCTAGGCTGATGATGCCATGGTGGCCTTGCCGAGAGTTGTCACAACTCTCGTGACGAGTCTTGTGTGTGGTGTGGTTGGACTGCTGCACCCCTGGGTATTGTACCGGGTCCTGGGGTGATTCTGTGACTATCTGGTGCCCTAAGCCAAGCTGCTGCAGCCGAGGCAGTGCCAGGTATCTGCGTATGGCACAGCTGGGATGCCCAAGCAAGCAGTCACTGAGTGAAACCCTTGCTCACAACTGCCGCAGATGACCAGCGCATCTGCATTGCTGTCCTAAACACAGCAAAAGCATGCTGTGTCTGGATCAATAGTGCTGCCTTGCGAGTCTGCAGTGGCTTCTGCTGCATGATCGACCGTTGTTGAGTCTATTAGCTGAACTCTGTAGGCTATTGCTGCTTGTTAGCCATCGATTTCACCTGCGAGCAGTTGGGCGCAACTGCCGTCATATGTTGATGTATTCTGCTTGAAAGGTGTCTGTAGTTGCCTCGGACAGTACCTGTTTCCCCCAAAGTGCGTCGGAGTGGTTTGAGATGCTTTTCAAGGTGTACCGACGCACTGCTGTGCCTTGTGGCGATTAGCTGTGGTGACCGTCACAAATGATTGCTGCTGTTGCGAATGTGGCATGTCTCAAATCAATTGAACGAACCATTATGTCTGGATGTGTTTCAGCGTTGCAACAAGCTTGTCCCACTGTGCCAGGCTGACTTGTGATAGTGGTCAGCCCGTGACCAATGCAGTCCCTACCTGTGCAGCACACTGGACTCACCCCCTGCACAATTTACCCATGTTTTTCAAGACACCAATTGAACTGTTTCCACGCCCTGGCTCAGCCTTCCGTGTGTGCCGCCCAAAAGCTTCTTAGTGAAAGGGCCCGGGTCGTCGGCGCTAATATGGTATGATTTCGCTCCAGCCACATTGCTGCCTAATTAGTCCTGCGGCCTTCTTTCAACGGCATGTGACTTTTGCAGATATGACTCCAAGATGCACAGACAGTCGGTCGGCAGTCGAGCCGTGAGTCGGTCGGGCATACATCTGTCGTCTGACATGTCGCCAAGCTCGAGCTCGGCCCCGGGCCGATCGGATGCAACATCGTGTGACAGCCATGGCGCTCACATTATCCCTTGCGACTTGCGCAGCATGTATCGACAATGCAGTCAGGTATATGCGGTTGAGGCACACGCTGTCCGGCGATGGGGGTTGGAAGGTCGGATGGTCGATGGAGGGTCGAGTGAATGGCAGCGGTGGTGCGGGCAAAATTGTGTTCGAATGTGAAGGGCGCTCTCCACAGCAGGTATAAACCCAAAACGTCGACACTAGAGCAGCAGAGCCACCCTAACACCATCATCTACCGCATATTTTGTGTGTGCGAGGCCTGAGTTCTCCCAATCACGTTTCTCTATCTCAGCCCTCAATCAGATTGACCATGAGGTGCGTTTCGACAGGCATGCAGCAATTCACTCCGCGCCATACACGGTTGCGAGGGCTCGGCGAGTGCTTACCGTGCTTACCATACGCCTTATTTCCTTGGCTCGGTGCAGGGCCCCTGTCGTCGCACTCGCTTTGCTGGCGCTGCTGGCTGGCCAGCAGCTCGCTGTAGTTGCTGCAAGCAACCAGCAGCAGCAAACAGACGAGTATATGAGCACTGCTGGCCACAGGAAGCTGCTGATCATCCCACTCCTCATCAAGGGCATCGTCTTCGCTGGTGAGCATCTTGCAAACTGATTGATTTGCTGCACTGTTCACTCTCAGAGCCTCTGCGCAGACGGTCTGCTGTAGGGTTGTGGCAACTATGTGCAAATGCGACTATCCCAAACAACCGCCAGCTTGCGAGTTGTCAACTCCATGTGATGCAGTCCTAGTGTGTATGAACCAGTGGCACGTGCCAGATCCAATCACCATGATGGCAGGGCCAGTGAGTGCCAGATGGCTGTGAACCCCGCTAGCTATCAATTACCACCACCGCCACCACCACGAGGAACTCAGTTCAAACTTGCCTGCTACTGCATGCATGTTCTGCCCTTGCAGCTACAACCAAGGCCAAGGTGGCGGCAGCTGGGGCCAAAGTCGGCGCAGTCCTGGGCTCTGCAAAGACTGCCAACGTGTTGGCAGGCGCTGGGCTTGGCGTAGCCATAGCGCAGAACGCTCAGTCGTCCACTGTTTGTGATGGGTCCTGTGCTGGCCAGGTGCCTGCTGCCGAAGCCCGTGCCTCTGTGAATGGAGGCGACAACGAGGGCTGCTTGTGCTCTGCTGTGGGCGCTGGTGTGCACCCCAACATTTTTGACAACACCTGCGGCAGCTTCTTCCACTGCCCGGGCCCCAAGCGCACATGTGGCCCAGGCACTTTGTTCAACCCTGAGACACGCGTGTGCGACTGGCCTGACAACGTCAAGTGTGTGGCAGTGCGCACTTAATAGGTCAACCGTTGAAGCCCAATGATTGGATCCACAGGGGTCGTCTTTTGTGAACTTCACACTTCCTGAGGACCCTGTTCTAGACTCTAGAGTTTTTGAAAGGTCTGTGTTCTTTGTGCAAGCACTCGGCGCTGATGTTTGGTGGTAGCGCCTTTCTGCTGATACAGAAACCCTGTTTCGGAAACATTTGCAGCGGTAGAGATCTCCTGTGCCTGGCAGGTGGCCGTGTGTTGTCATGCCATTTCCAGTGTGTTCAGCCGCTGACTGAGTCACTGAGTCACGGCCAGTGGTTGCTCCGAGCAAGGCTGCAAAGCTTGGCAGATCCTGGGCACAAACGGTTTGTGCATACTATGCACTGCATATGCAAACAGTGTTTGAGCCTCAAACACTGAGTGAGGGTATGCACGTGTCCCAGCCTTGTTGCCCACAGCTGAAATGCTGTAATCATGCTCCTTTGAATGAACATTTTGGCAATTCACTTTGTGCCGCTCAGGCTGAGCAGAGATGCCTGGCCGATAGCAGTGCCTCAGATTGCAGTGCACTGCAATGTGACCGTCAACATGAAGTTTGACGATACGGGTTCCTTGCCGCCGATGACGCTTATCACAGGTCAGCCCGGAGACAAGCCTGTCACAATGCTGAAACACTCACAAACATAGTTTTCTGCACGATTTTGCACAATTTGGGAAACATTACAGCAACAGCAGCACCACTACGCACCACAGCTACTTGGCCCTCAGCACAGCATGGCGCCTCGGAATGCTACTTGAGTCATTTACAAGCACTTGACGGCAACTCAGGTACTGTTCGAGGCACAATTGGAACCCTTTCAAGCAGAAACACAACAACCTCTGACAGCAGTTGCGGCCAACTCCTCGCAGGTGCAAGTGGCAGCCAACAAGCAGCAACAGCCTGCAGAGTACGTACGGTATACCGCCAGTAGCCTCAACGGCGGTCAACCATGCAGCAGGCAGCCATTGCAGAGCCGCAAGGCAGCGCCATTGACCCAGACACAGTATGCATCAGCTGTGGTCAGGACAGCAACCCAGAGACCATGGTCATCTGCGACAGCTGCGAGCAAGGGTTCCACACAACTTGCTTTGGCCCAAAGGGATGCCAGCTGTGCCAGACGCAGATCCCTGGCACTGCCTCTGCTGCAGCAGCTCGCAGCAGGCCACCAGATAGTCACAGAATCACCACAGGACCTGTATCCGGAAGGTGCAGCGGTGCAGCCACACCACACACAAGGGCTGTATCAGGCTACCATCATCGGCCTGGGACCAATGCAGCAGGACGCCACAGGTCGCATCAGGCAGGCACGTGTGCTATCCAGTCGCACACCACTGCCGGGGTCTGTTCGCTTCTACAGCAAGCTGGCCCCACACAAGCCCCTGCCATTACACTTGGAGTGAACCTTGTCATGCTGTGCTGTGCTGTGCCTCTACAGGCCGTTCAGCGCACACCAAAGCAGAGCCAGCGGCTCTCTGAGCAGCTCCTGCAGCATTCTGGCGTCTCAAAGATGAGCATCACCCTCGCCAGCTCCCGCTTTGGCATGTTCGGTTCAGCTGCTGCTGCTGCTGGACTTGCAAGTGAGGCATGGCTGGCTGGCACCAACTGTTGTGCTGCAGCAATGGGCGTTCTGGCCGGCCCTCCCAAGCAAGCCTTCATCTGCAGCAGCAGCGGCAGCGGCAGCAACAGGGCAGCAGCAAGGTCAGCAGTGAGTCAGCCTGCGGCAGTGGCTGCATCACGGGCCAGCGCAGCTGTGGCGGCCGGCCATGTCTGCATCAGGTGCAATTCACAGGCCGCCGGCCGCCCCATGGAGCGGTGCCACAAGTGCAGCCTCTGGTCCTGCTGCACCCAATGCAGGACCGTTGCCAGCCCAGCGGAAGACGGCAGGGCCAAGCGCAAGGGTGCCAGCCTCAGGTGGGCCTGCCCCAATCCACAGTGTGGGAAAAAGGATCCACACCTGGGGCTGCAGCAGGCGCCTGCCACTGCAGCATCTGGCCCAAGCAGCAACCACACCACACCCCAGCAGCAGCCAGACATTGCAGCACCTACACCTACCGGCCCCACAGCAGCACAGCCACCCCAGCGCCTTGGCCCTGACCCAGCAGGGTCCAGCGCCACTCCAGCACCAGGCCCCATGTTCCACCCTGGCCCGGGTGTCATCCCTCAGAACACCCCGGTGTACGCAGCAGGACAGCCCACAGATCCTGCTCAGCTGCAGGGCATGGCCATGCAAACAGCAGGAGCACCTGCGTACCCGTTCCCCATGCAGAGCGGGATGCTGCCTGGGCCCTTCTCATACCAGCTGCCACAGCCAGCCTCTGCACTTGCTGCTGCTAAGCCTTGGGGGCAGCCCTACCCTCACCCAATGGCCCCAGCACCCTGAACAGCAAAGAGTTTAGGGTTAGGGTTGAGGGTTTAGGCAAGGCCTGCATACCCACAGGCTGTGTGGCCTCCAGGCATAATGCGGCCAGCTCCCTTCATAGGGCACTGGGGTTGGGCCGGGTATGGACCAATGCCCTGGCATGGTATGGCAGGGTATCCCAGCGGCATGCCTGAGCCGCCTGCAGCGGCAGCAGCAACAGCAGGGCGGGGAGGTCAGCGCAACACCAGCAGGCCCAGGCAGCAGAGCAGCATGAAGCAGCGGCAGACAGTCGTGCAGGAAGATGCCAGCCTGTCTGATGAGGACGAGGCAGCAGCAGACATCAGTGATGACGACTGGCTCACAGAGCAACACCAGCTGGCTACTCAAGGGCAGGCAACGCAAGTGGCAAAGATTGTGTACAAGGTGACGACGTCCCACACTGCCGACCGGCGGCAGCAACTGTGCATCAGAGATACACTGCACTCAAAAGCTGCCAGCAGCAGGGCATGGCACAGTGAAGGCATGGCAGATGTGTTCAGGATTTTTTGTCTGTGCCGCTCACCTGCAACAGGTGATGCCCATGCCCCGCTATCGAGGCAGCCGCATGCGCTTCAACCCCGTCCTGGTTAAGCAGCTTGCCAGGCAGGTCGCTCCACTGGGCATGCTCCTGTGGCGGCAGGTGTTGGATGCAGGCAGCAGCAGCAGCAGCACAGACGGCCGTCTCAGCCTCACACCAGCACAGATCCGGGAGCAGCTGGCTGTGTTTGTTGCACAGAGCGACACCAACAAGGTGTTTGTGGAGCAAGCAGACAACAGGAACCCTGCACAACACCTGCTGGTGCTGACCCAGCTGCTGACCCGCTATGATGACCCCCTCACAATCGCTGGCAGTGAAGTCACAGACAGGTGTGTTGCTGCTTGATCCGGTAGCAGACCCAGGTCAGGGCTGCATCACTTTGCACATCTCTCTCTCTTTAGACCCCCCCCCCATTATTGGCCAATCTGTTACAGACCGGCTTTGCTTCTAGAAGACCCAGCAGACCCAAGGCCGGGGACCTGTAGCACTTTGCACATCTCTCTATAGAGACCCCCCTGATTTCTGGCCAATCTGCTACAGGCCGGCTTTGCTTCTAGAAGACTCGGCAGACCCCAGGCTAGGTTGCCTGCAATGTGTGAGCATTTGCTTATGATTCACCAGACCAAAGCATTGATCAAAACATCTGAAACCCCTTCAAAAAACCCAAAACACCTTGAAACCTCTCAAACCCCAAAAACCTTGAAACCTCTCAAACCCGTCATGAACTCTCAAACCCCCTCAAAACATTTCAAAGCCGGCCAAGCTCAGCCCCTAATGGATGACCACTGACCGACATATATTTGCCACACACATGTCACTCTGTGATACCTCCCGGCTGTCTGACCCACACACCTTTGCCAAACCTCCTTTGTTTTCTTTCGGTCGTATGACGTCACGGTATGCCTCTTGCAGGATTGGGCGCTGCTTCCACCTGGCCCAGCAGCAGCAGCGCACAACAACAGTGAACAACTTCTTGTCAGCAGCACGGATTGGCTTCAGGCTGCTTTTCGGTCGCTGCCTCACACCCGGTGAGTGTGCTGGAAGGCTGCGGGACAACAGTTGGCGCATGAGGTTTGGGGTATGAGTGCCACATCCTTATGGGAGTTTGGACACTGCGTAATAAGTGTAGTAAGGTAGCTTAGCTGCTGCCCATGCAAATTCATGCTCCCTCACCCTGCAGGCATCAAGGCAGCAACTGTCACTGTGCTGGTGTCTGGTGTGAGCCTCCGCTTGGACCTGCACAGTCCGCTACCGGACGGCACCATCACAGACTACAAGACGCCCTCAACACCATTGGTGGTTTGGCCAGGGAGCCTGCGGGAGTCATCAGGACATGGGAGACGTACCAGCTGCACGTGGCGTACAGCTGGCGCACACTCCTTGCCTCTCTGGCAGACCTGCAAACCCGCTGGTGAGCAGTTGGGCTGTCAGGATCGACCCCGGAACCCTTCATGCACTCCCGTTGGCTTTCTGAAGGCTTACCTTGTGTGCAACGCGCCTCTGCTGTACATGTGCAGGCAGCAGCCGCAGTTCATCCCTGCCAACACGCTGGGCCAGATCCACAGGTGGTGCAGCGTCCTGCTGGCACAGCTGTTCCGGGGCGCTGTGGACCTCGGCAGACCAGCAGACATCAGCCTGTACCACCTGGGGTGCTTCAAGCCGCTCAGTGTACCTGGCAGCAGGGGTCATTGCCAGCATGCAGCAGCAGCAGCAGCACAGCCTTGATGCAGTGCTCGAGGCCTCCAGGCAAGCAGGGACAGTGCTGCACATCAGCGTGCCCAAGTGCAAGCAGTGCAGCCGCAAACGGCTGCAAGAACGGTGGCCAGTGCATCGACTGGCTGCCCCTGCGCAAGCACCTGCACGCACTCACTGCTGGCCACGCTACCCTAGCCGCACCTGTTGTTGCCTTGCTGCCAGCAGCCCGTGCTGAGGCTGCCACCCGCTGCTGCTGTGTCGGACACCGTGCGCGCAGGCAAGCCCAGAGTGGAGCTCTGTCAAGGACCCACTGCCAGTTCCGCTGCCCCCAGGAGGCAGCATCTGTGACGTGGCCTACAACAAAGAGCTGTTTGTGACAGGCGCATCAGCAGTCCCTGCGGCAGCAGCAGCGGCAGAAGGCACACCAGCAGCCAGGGTTGATGCCATTCTGGGCAGCGCCTCCATGCAGAGCAGCATTGCGCAGATGGACACCTTTATCAGCAGCTACTCCAGCAGGGCAGACCTCAATGTCTTGCTGCACGCCCAGCCCTGAAGAAGGGCAGCAGCTCGGCAGAGGCACAACTGCCAGTGCAGCTGCTGCGCCAGTGCGAAGGTGCCATACACCTGCGCTCACCTGACAGTACCATTAATGACTTCACCAGCAGGCTCCCCAGCATCTCTGCTGCTGGCCTCGCACCCCCAGCAGCAGACAGGCTGGTCCGGCCCGAGCTCGCTGCTGTGTACGTGCAGCTGGCCGCTGACATCCAGCAGCTGTCTGGCAAGCTGCGAGGCATCCCAGCTGCTGCTGTAGGCTCAGAGGCAGCAGGGTCTCCACAGCTGAAGCTGCAGCACTATGCACAGTCCACCTTTGGGCGCCTGGACCTTGCCTGGCAGGCAGCAAAGCAGCAGAAGAGTGACAGCGCACCTGCAGACCGGTTGTTTGTGCTGTTTGCATCAAGAGCACGTGTGGATATGCCTGGAAGATGTGTCTCAGTGCCGCTGTGCTCAGGGAGGATCAAGATCAGACCGTGCGTGTGTGTGTGCACACCAGAGCCGTGCACTATGGAGTTGTTTTGCACCCACCAAGATCACGTGGCCATTGTTTACTTTTGTGGTCTGTTCGCAGAGTTTGGCAAAGTTTGGCGTGGTTTGGGACTTGACCGACTAAGCAGGCTGTGGTCAAACGTGATTGGGAGCTTGGGCCGGAAGGAGAAGGTTTGACCGTTTCAACGGTCAACCGACAGACCGAAAACCGTGATCCATTCACGCCTGCACTCATTCCAACACCTCATTTCAACACATCGAGCAGTCATCAGAACCTCATGACGCAGGCAGCCTCTGTGGACACCATGTTGTTGGTGCTGTATAAATTTCTGCTAGCCACGCTGCTCTGGAGCCAGGCTGCAACTGGGCAAACCACCATTGGTGGCATCGTCTGTCCCAACAATAGCGATGATGTGCTACTGGGCAGCAATTTGGCTGAGTACAGCACACCCGGCACGACATACCGCCTGGCTGCGGGCAAATACTTCATCGACGACAACATTCAACAATCCTCTGGCTCAATCTGCTACATTGGCAGCGGCACAGGAGCCACAGAGATAGAGATGCGTGAGGCATGGGTAGGGCTTACAGGCGACGCACAGGTGGCCTAAGCAACTGACCCTGGACGGTGGGTCAGCTGGTGCTGCCTTCAGGATTGAGGATCAAGGCCGCCTGGCAGCCGACGGTGTGGATTTCAAGGACTTTCCTGGTACAACCATTGACGTCAGAGGTACTGCATCCGTCATGCTCGACAACGTCAAGGTGTCGAATAGTGGCGGCAACCCAGCAGTCGACCTGGCCAACTCCAACCCCGTCGGCAATGTGCCCCTCACTTGGTCCAACGTGGGTATGCTACTGCAAGCAGGCCAGCAGAATGCGGCACAGCTGTCATGCGTGCAACTTGCGTGTCATGCAGCACATATGCACATGCTAGCACCAGTGTGCCTTGCACTGACACATGCATGTTGCTGCTGTTGTTGCTGCTGTTGGTGCCACAAGGTGGAGTTTTCAGACAACAAGTTCTCAGCTTTACACCTCCTCTTTGACAGGCAGCTCACCATTACAGGAACAGCCAAGTTCCTGCGCAACGAAGACAGCGCCGTAAAAATGTCGACCGTGGCTCGCTGACCCTTGCAGACGCAGAGTTTGTTGGCAACTCTGCACCCTGGTTTGGTGGCGCACTTCGCGCATCAACGGGTAGCTCCGTCACTGTGACTGGCAGTTTGCTTGTGCAGGGCAACATTGCTGCCACAGATGGTGGCGGCATATATGCAGTGGATGGTGCAACGCTGAACCTCCAAGGAAGCACTGTCATGACAGGCAACAGTGCTGGTGAGGACGGCGGTGCTCTTTACGTCGAGAGGGGCTCACAGCTGACTGTGTCAGGAGCGGCCCGCCTGAGCCAGAACAGCGCTGGGTCCGAGGGGTGAGCGTTGTACATGCAAGTTGGTGGATTGGCAACTGTGGCAGCGCCGTCAGGCTCCCTCTGCATATCTGGCAACAGTGCTGACATTGCTGGGGGTGGTGTGTACATGGAATCGGGCGCACAGCTGCTGCTCAACGGCAATTCCAGCCAGCACGGCATGTTTGGCAATACCCCTGACGGCATTGCTGTGGCCCCAATCGATCAGCCGAACGAACCACCAGCTGGTTTTCAGTGCAACAACGACACCCTTAGGGGTGAAGGGACCTACTTCATCAATGGTGGTCCCATCTGCTCCTGCCCGGCACCAACAAGTGCAGGAGAGCAAGTCACCTGCCCCACCTGCCCCAGCGGCCAGCTGTGGCTGGTGCCTGACTGCGCCTGCGGGGTGAGGGCTGCATGTGTTGGTTGCCATCTGTTGCATCCAGCCACTGTACACTACTGCCCCATGTCAGCAAATGGCGCACACGGCTATCAAGCATCCACTGTGTTCAGTGGTCTGAATGTGCCATTGTTGCTCACTGCCGCTGCAGCCCCCGTGCACTGAGCCTTGCTGCGAACCGGACAAGACTCCCTCACCTCCTGACAGGGTGTGCAGGTGAGGTCCGCAGCCCACATCTGTCAGTCAGGCGCCTACACACGCCTTGGTTGCAACAGCTCATGCTTCTACTTGCACCCACCTACTGTCCCTTTTTTTCTGACAGAGGTGCCGGCAGCCGGACGTGTACCGATGCCACCCGCTGTGACGGCCAGCTGAGAACCTGCCCCGCGGTGAAACCTGCTGCTGCTGACGGCACCCCATGCGGCCCCTGGTGAGTCCCCTGCTGACGGCAAAAGGAGGTTGTTTTAGAGCACACCTGGTCATGCACAGCATGCAGCTGCGTGGTGTCAGCAGAGTGGCAAGGACTCAGGATTCTGTCTGCATGCTGCTGTCCTGCCACAGGCGATTCCATCAGACGTATTGGGACCAGAGGCAAGGGTATGACAGCCCTATGCAACAGGTCTGAACAGGCCTCAGGGTGCTGCAGCAGCTTCAAACCACAAGCGGGGCAGCCCCTATGGTCACAGCCATTCACATGGCTGTTATGGTTCCTGCAAGGCTGGTGCTTGCTTCTTCGATAGGCCAGCACTCCACAAGTGCTTTGGGTAGCGGCTCTGCAGAACCTTTGACTCGGCAGCCAGGCAGGGGTGTGTGTCACACCTCTAAGGTCAAGACTGCTCTTGGGGTATTGCTTCACAGGTGTGTGGTTGGTTGGTGCTCTCATAGTTGTGACAACTCTGCTGAGGCAGTTGACAGCATGCGCATGTATAACAATCAGTGGTGGTCTGTGAGATGTCAGTCAAGATGTCACCTGCATCAGTTATGTGTCGGTGTGACAGAGCTGTGACCTGGGTTTGCTGATGCGGGTTTTTGTCCTAGTCGGTATCTTTGACTTGATGTCTGATGTGTGCAGCTGCTGCATGCTGGGCTTGAAGAGATATCCCAGCCTTCCTACTAGGCCTGAGGCCGCTAGCCGTACAATGGCTGCCTAGTGTGTGTATTTTTGTGCTACGCACTCTGCGCAGGGCGTGCTGTGTGCCAGGAGACTGACAGTCAAGCCACGGTCAGCCAGGGGTTGCCGGTGGCAACGTCAGTGTGGGCTGCCACCCTGCTGATCTGGCAGTCTTGTCTTGTGGCACTTACAAGGGTTGCTGCTCAGCAGCTGGACAGCTGCTTCAAGCAAGTCACTTTGAAAAGAACTAAGTTGCAAGGGCTTTGTATGTGGTGGTAGCCGGTATGCATCCATTCGTGCTTCATATCCACAGCTGAAATGCTGTGCAGATGGTTGTTTGCCAGGGGTGGCTGTGCCACAGATCTTGAAGATCCCCCTGCACAACACCTGCAGCTGTGCCGGCACCTGTGCCTGAGTGGGCTGCATGCATGGAGTCGGCTGCGTGCAGCCAGCATGTTGAACCTTGCATGTGCCAGTGCTTGCCGCAAGGCTTGAGCAAGGCTTCGTGTTTTGCATTCGTGCAACCGACCTTTGGGGACCATGTTGAGATTGCAGAGTGAGGATGTGACCAAAGACGCACTGCTGTGACAGCGCATGGCCAACCTGGAAGTATAATCTGAACTCCGAATGGCATTGCAGAAGTGATTCTGCAGCACACACCAGCCAAGCTGCACACTGCCTTGCACTGCCAGGGAGATGTGCAATTCTGCATTGCAACTCGTTGCAGCTCGACGCTGTAAGTGGCTTGGCCTGAGACTGCAACCATGTCCCCATTGGCAGCAACAACATGTCACATCGCAGGCCCGGGGTATTGAGCAGCACGCAGGCCCACACCTATCAGACACGTTTCCTAATACTTTTCGCTGCTCATGACCCCCTTCCGATCGTAAACGCTGACAAAGCTACCGCACGCGCATCGTCCGCCGCGATCATGTAACGTCGATGCGTGCACAGAGGCTCAGGAGGCGCCTTGGGCCAACCCTCGTTGTGTAAGAACGTCGTTAAATGCGGCAACATGGACTTCGATGGAACCGGCACATTTCACAAGGCAGCAAGCCAGGAGCACAAGATCGCAAGCAGCAGGCTTGACCTATGTGTTGTGCGTCTGTTGGGATGCTAGATCCAGGTGGCTGAAGACTTGTGCCTGTCGCTGGTCTGCTGCTTATCATAAGGCTTGCCGTTGTGTCGAATGTCGACTTTGCGGCACCTGCTCAGCCCAAATGTTATGGTGTTGGGTTGGTAGTAGCAGTCAGCTGAGAGGTTGGGTGGTGCCCTGTGTATTGCTTCGCAACCAGTGGTGCTGCCGCAGCTGGTGTTGATGCTCACGCAGCCAGTGCGGTGTCTAGTTGTTGCAGCCTCAGGATCTGCTGCTGCCTTAGCTGTGGCTTCTTGACTGGCTCAGCCCACACCAACATGCAAGGCTGGTGAAGCCGTGTGCATCGTCTGCCGCCTTGGGTGCTGTCAACATGCTTGGGTTGGCTGTGAAGATATTTGTGTACACGTGTGCTACGTGTGTTAGGTGTTGGTTATTTCCTGGCTATTTGTGTGTCCAGCTGTGGCGTCATTTTGCTTTATGTGTGTGTGCATGCCTTGCAAGGTTGGGTTCGGTATGCATACTGTAGAGCAGAAGTGAAGCAGAACTGTACTCCTGCTCCAGATTGGTTCAGTAGGTCTGATGCTGATCTGATGCTGTTCTGTATCTGTAACTGAGTTGGATCTGAATTTGTCATTGGAAATTATCGGATCTGAACCAGCTGCAGAAAGGCATAGGATTCACTACAGAATTACTTCAGATTTGCTTCAGACCAGGTTCAGAATCGGCCCGGATTGCACCCAAAATCAGTTCAGACAGTCTGAATATCTGATGCACTTCTGCCTTGATTCTGCCAGTTTCTTCAGATGGGTTTACCAGAGTGAGCACGGCGCAGGCAGCCCTGAGGTCCTGCTGGCACATCGAAGCCCAGCACACAGCGCTGTCTATCCTGCAGCAGTATGCGCGTGATGCAGCTGGCAGAGAGGCATTCGCTGCTGCAGGAGGCATCAAAGTCTTGGCTGATGGAGGGTTTCCGTGGTTCTGGGGTAATCACAGAGCAGGCTTCCGTTTCCTGTGTGAGCTGGCATGTGACTTGAACCTCGCAGATGCTGTTCTGGAGGCGGGAACTGTCAGGGTTTTACTGCAGCGGCTGCGCTGGCTTAACCCTGACGTAGGCAAGTCTGCTGGTGAAGGAATCTTGGAAGCAGCACGTCTGGCGGCACATGCTTTGTGCCGGTTGGCAGAAACAGCGCAGGGCGATAAGGCGATCTGGGCGATGTTTGCCGGCAGCGGCCTCATTTACAACGCCCTGGCAGCATTACAGGAGAACTCTTGGGTCATGGCGGCGCTCGTACTGCAGGGCGTGCCCTGGTAGCTGTTTGAAATCTTTGTAGCTGTTACACTTAAGTGACTCCCAATTCAAAACCAGCCTGGGTGCGCAGGCATGGCTTGCATCTTGTAGTGGTGGATTTTCAAACACCACAGGCAGACAGCAGCTGCATGATAGGAGCCTTGCGCAGGCTTGTGGCAGGTTGTCTCGGCTATGGCTGTATCATACCGCGCTGTTGTGATGCGCAGTGCATGTTGTGACAGCAGATGTCACGTTTTTCCATTTTCTGATGCAGCAGGCTCCAGTCAGTGTCTGAGGCAGGCAGTTGCCTGCAAGGCACCAGCAGGCTAGCACGTTCATGTACAAAGGCAGCAACATTGTGGCACATTCTGAGCTGTGCCTGTGCAGCAATTGACCATTGTCTTTGCGGCCCTGACTTAGGCGGCCATGTCAGTGATTGCTCATGTGTTGCCATGGCAGCAATTGTTTGGCTTGTGATGAGCGATTGTTTGACTTGTGATGAACTGGTCGACAGGATGGAGCTGTACGTCTGCAGACTATGCAGTCATTGCTCAACCCTGGGTTTTAGGGTTGAGGGTTTTTGCCATAGATGCAGCCGGTTTAGTCAAGTCTTTGCACGCCCCTGACGTGCTCCAAGCCGGGGTTTTGAGTGTCAGATCTTGCAGCCATAGCTTTGTCTAGACTGATTGTCTGCAGTTGACACTGTCGGCTTGTGCTGGACACACTTGGGTTCAAACAACACTGCTGACACCATCATGGTTGCTGAAATGCAACACTTGCCGAGAGAAGGCTTGAATACTGATGGGGCTCCCTGACAGAATTCCCTGCAAAATTCATGAGCATATCAGTACAAACAGCAAGTCACTGGAAGCTCACTCTTTCTGCTCAGTTACTCTGTCAATGCACCTGAACAATACCCTGATGTAACAAAACCGTCAAAGCGCAGTAGTGTATGCAAACCCACAAGACATCTCTCACACTGCTGCGGGTATTGAATATCTGGCGGTCAACATGCTGAAACCACCACCGACAGCAGCGCAGAAAAGTCCTTAGCACACGTAGGAACAGCACCCAAACAACGAACAGGGCTGCCATGAGCTCAACATGCATACAGCCGCGACCGGGTGGTTGAAGCATCAAAAGGCGTCCCAAACACATCCCATCCTTGCCCAAGCACACTGTGGCACCTCTTGCTGTCATGCAAACAACGTTGACTGTTGAAATGCACGTGCAAGCAGCTATTCAAGCCGCTGCAGTGCTGCAACAGCACTTCTGAGGAGCAGAGAGCCACAGAAAAGTGGCGGGCAATCCGTGACAAACCCATCGCCTTGTTTTATGATACACGCCGGCGAAAGGTACCAGACTTATACACAAATGCAATCGTACACAGGATGGGCACGCCCAAGCTCCCAACCAACACAGTCCTATGGAAACTGGCCTGTGAACCAACAGACACACTGCTTGTTCACCCAGCACCAAGATGCCTTACCACCCTACGAATGACAGGGCTGTGGCTGAACCTCACAGCCCCTGTCAACAGTCCTTCAGAAAGAACAAGCTGCAGCATGCTGCTGCTGCGTAAGCATGTGCGCATGCTGACTGAACACACCGCCAAACCAACTCAACAACACAGCTGCTTGTCGCTCTGCCTGGCACGTTTCACAGCCCAGCGTGCATCAAGCAGCACAAACAACACACCCTGTCCTGCGACAACATCCCAGTGCTGTGCTGTGTGTTTCTCAACGTCCTCATGCTCCTTCACTGCCAGTCCAGGGAGTCATGCCAGTTTGGGCTGTCAGCGCGGCAAGGTATCGTCGTCATCCCTGACAGCTAGCCTGGGTCCGCTTCATCAGCCCTGTAAGGGAGTCATTCAGGCCCAGTGCTTCACCTGCAGCACAACACACAGGACAGGCCAAATGTCAGATACATGCTTCCTGTTTCTGTTCCCTCATATGAGCCTCGCTGTGGCTTGGGTTATTTTCGTAACACGTGGACCCCTGTTCCCCGATCTGGTAGCAATGCTAGGCACAAATTGCAATGCGCTGCCGCTTGACATGCACAAGATTGACGCAGTCACATGAGCACGAACTCCATGAGCAGGGTTATCTCCACCAGCTGGCACACCACAAGGGTCACTGGGAGCACAACCCATCACCACCAATCCTTGACACCACCTCACCCCATCCCACCAACAACTCCCAGAACAGGGTTGATTTGCTCCCACTCACATGAGCAGGGTGTCTCCACCAGCAGCTTGCACACCACGTAGGGGTCCAGGTGCTTGCAGGGCGCCTATCCTCATAGTAGCCACACTTGTCGACGGGCACCGTGCGCCCCACACGGATGGAGGCACCGCGGTGGCCACACCCCAGCTGAAGTCATGCATGGAGGAGGTCTCGTGCTTGCCGGTCAGACGACGCTCGTTGCCCTGCAAAAAACGGCGGGAGGATGAGTGAAGAGCCCGGCCAAAGAGTAAGGGACCTCATCACACGCGTGTCTGTTGATTTTGATTATGCTGTGCAAGAGCACAGCACAAGAGGGTCTCATGCTTGCTATCAAGCCATTGCTCTTTGCCGTGTGTGAAGTGTTAGAGAAGGGACTGCTACATGTTGCGGTTGCAGAACTCTGTTTGCTCTACAGGGGTGATTGAAGAACCGGGGCAAA
>VIIQ02000314.1:0-22500 GCA_007449985.2 Desmodesmus armatus
CCCTGGGCATGTCCTGTGCCTGCTGCTGTAAGCACTAGTCATAAGCAATTGTTTGGAACCTAGGTGGGGCCGATGCGGACGGGCTGCGGGACGAGATTGAGCCTTTGACTGACTCAGCCAAGCAGATGGTGACAGGCTGGACCTGCTGTGGTGTTCCACTGGCGACGATTGCGGGCAGCGACGTTACAAACGGATTGCGCACGTTGAGATATGTCCATTACCTCTTTCAAATTGCACTGGTGCTTTGCCGGTGCTTGCGAATGTGTCGTAATGAGGTTGAGTCAACACGTAAGTAACTCGGACTGAATGCGAGAATGTCTGGTGTATTGCTTGCACCAATGTCAAACTTTCCCGAGCAGCGTGACGTGCTTGGTGCGCTGTAGAGAATTCAGTTGTCTGGTGATCATGCAAAAATGATCAACTCAGGTGTGCAGCCTGCAGGGCACACATTGGAAAACTGCCCGCCCAGCTGCGTGTTTTGGTAGCAGTAGTGTTCGTGATACTGCTTGGGTGCGCATTTGCAAGTGACATGCAATTCAGCACAAAAACTGCTGACCTGGTAACTGCCCCATTACCACCCTGAGCACAACACAACATGTGTGGTACAAAGGTGCTGCTGTGTAGTAAAGACAACGAAGAAGCGTTTTATGCTGCCTCAGCAGCTGGCACCCCTGATGAAGTTTGCAGCATTTGTGCCAGCTGTACAGCCTGTCAGCCCAGATGCGCGCGTGCAACGCCTGAAGCATGCACTGCTGGAAATGCCCACACTAATCACTCCACAGGGCACAAATGCACCACTCTGCATGCTCTTATGCAGTCAGCACTCAACACAAGCAATGACCTGCATGTCCAGTACAATGCACATGCGTACTGCAGCAGTACAACAGCAGCAACAGCTTACGTTACAACAGCGAAAGGAAGCACTGCACAAGGGCAACTACAAACATCACCAGCAACACCCCAAAATCTCAAGCCACACAGTGAGCAGGACTGCATGGCAGTGGCCATGATTTCACTGAATCAGTGTACCGGGCGGGCGGGTAACCACCCCCAGTTCCGACATGGCGGTGCCCCGGGGGGTCCTCAAACACAGTCCCCTCAGGTGTGCTGAGCACGCGCCACAACAAGGGCAGGCCCTTGGTGTCAGCCTTCACTGACCCCTTTGGCAAATCCTTGAAAATCTTGAGCACCATCCTCTGCAGCTCTGCTGGCTTGCTGAAGTCGTGTTCAGCGCTATATATATCCCCACGCACACGCGGCTTCACATTGCCAAACACGTGCTCAATTGCCCTATTCATGTCTGGTGAATAGGTGGGCAAATCAACCTTATTCAGGTCTTTGTCCAAGGTGATAACCTCCTTTCCCTCCTCCCCCTGCGCATACTGCAGGCAGCTGACATTGACTGCCTTCTGGATCGCCACGTTGTCAAAGCTCAGCACAGGCCACTGCTGTGTCTTCTGTTTGAAGTCGTGCACGATCAGCCACAGGTTGTCTTCAAACTCCTCTGCTGTGGTGGATGCTGCTATGTCTCCCTTTGCTTTTGTCTGCAGGAGAAGGGCAGCAAGGATGGGCAGCGGCAAGCTGTATCAGCGGTTGCGCATAGCCATAGAGCGCGCAGAGCACCTGAACAGCCATGTGAACCTGTGGGACTATGAAGTGCCAGCAGTAGTGGCAGGACGCGCTGCGCCAGTGATGATCTACAACAGTACAGAGGGGGGTGAAGGTGGTGTTGAAGTGTGAGGGGTGCTGCCCTGGGAGGTGCCACTACCGCATGGCCACGCCCAAAACCCTAAGCCAGGCTGGGGCCCTGATCTGCAGGCTGTGCATGGTTGGTGGTGGGAAACCAGAGCGGGATGGTGTGTGCAAGCCATGCGCCACAGAGCAAGACTTCATTGTTGTGGTGTGGGAGCTTGATCTGGATCAGCAGTTCATGCATCAGGTAGTGCCGCCGTACTGGCACCAAAGCAGCGACTTCTACAACTATGTGTTTGGCTACTATGTTCAGGTGGATGGATGTGTGCATTGGAGAGGCATGTACCGCTACACCTCCACAGAGGTGCTGCAGGCAGATTTTGGCCAAGCCCTGAGTGCCCTTGAACAAGGGGCCACCTTGGTGCGCATTCACGCTACTGATTTGCAAAGCCAAGATCTGGTGGCTGCAACCCTGACAGCTGGTCAGGGTTTGTGGGCATTGTGCTAAGCCCTGCCTATGCTTGCCAGCAGGTGTGCTATCAAAGTCAAAGCCTGCCTTACATCCAAGCCCTAGTTGGCGTCAACACCACCTGCTACTGTCATGGGGTCCAGCTGGCAGCATACTCATTAGCAAGAAGTAACGCACTCACCGTGTATTTGAAGTTTGGTACTGTTGTTGACCCATCCAGCCGCTTGTTGATCCTGCGCCTGATGTCAGTAGTGCCGGTTGTGAACTCGACGTACACCAGACCGCGTGCTGTCATAGGCTGGGTGGGCAGAGACAGCAGCAATGACATGCACCTTGACCGGATCCCAAGATTTCCCGGCACACCATGATAATCGTGGAAGCCAGGGTCACTCCCATTCACCCACACTACAACATGAT
Source organism: Desmodesmus armatus (assembly GCA_007449985.2). Classification (NCBI taxonomy): domain Eukaryota; kingdom Viridiplantae; phylum Chlorophyta; class Chlorophyceae; order Sphaeropleales; family Scenedesmaceae; genus Desmodesmus; species Desmodesmus armatus. The sequence continues at coordinate 2,579 of VIIQ02000314.1, forward strand.
CTTTCTTGAGCCCGTGGGTTTGAATGGTTGTCTCATCAACAAACACCATGCGGGGGATGAGGGTGGGGTCAGTGTGATGCCGTGCCAACAAGTCAGTCGCCACACGCTGCCGGTGTGCTTTCTCCGAGTCTGACAGCCTGTGCCTGAATGTAACACGACGCTGCACCAGCTCAGGCGCAACACGGTGAATGGCATTCAGCAGCTGTGTGGGGTTGCGTCGTAAGTGGTGGTGATGATGCGCAGTGCATCTTCATGGGCTATGGCCTCGGGCACAGTACGAAAGTACTTGTGCTGTTGCAGCAGCTGCCCACGCACGGGGACCTCCACAGTATACCCCGCGCTGATGATTGCTGCAGCCTGTTTGGCCTGATCATCAGGGATCTTAGGGGGCCGGCCAGTCTTAGGAGCATCATCTACATCACCGCTCTCACGGAAGCGATCATACCACCTCGAAACAAACGCGGCGGTAGGCTCGCTCAGCTGCTGGGTCTTGTAACACAGTGTTGAAGTACTGGAGCTTCACTTCAAACATCTGACCTGCCGGGTGTAATTGACTGCTCCACCAGCAAGACAAGCGATGGCAGAAGCAACCGCCAGGATGCGCACCCATGTGGGCTTGTAAGGTGTGATGGCCCCACGCTGCCTTACTTGGCGGTCATTGACTGCAGGCACAGGGAGGTGGGCGATAGAAACTTCAGTGTACTCTTGTAGCGCACCCACCACTACATGCTATGGTACCACTGTTATAACGGTCAACTTAGTTTGACCAGACTTTGACCAACTACTGCGGCGAGAGTTGACTTTGCTGGATAGGCAACCATTCCAAGTGGGAGCTGTTTTAACAGACATCCCTCCTCTGTGCATGCAGAACTCACCCACAAGAGCCCTCCTTTTCTCTGGCATAGCAGCAGCAGCTGGTGAATTTCGTGCTGTCACTGGGTCCAGCTGCAGGTGGGTGTCTCCCTGGGCATGTCCTGTGCCTGCTGCTGTAAGCACTAGTCATAAGCAATTGTTTGGAACCTAGGTGGGGCCGATGCGGACGGGCTGCGGGACGAGATTGAGCCTTTGACTGACTCAGCCAAGCAGATGGTGACAGGCTGGACTGCTGTGGTGTTCCACTGGCGACGATTGCGGGCAGCGACGTTACAAACGGATTGCGCACGTTGAGATATGTCCATTACCTCTTTCAAATTGCACTGGTGCTTTGCCGGTGCTTGCGAATGTGTCGTAATGAGGTTGAGTCAACACGTAAGTAACTCGGACTGAATGCGAGAATGTCTGGTGTATTGCTTGCACCAATGTCAAACTTTCCCGAGCAGCGTGACGTGCTTGGTGCGCTGTAGAGAATTCAGTTGTCTGGTGATCATGCAAAAATGATCAACTCAGGTGTGCAGCCTGCAGGGCACACATTGGAAAACTGCCCGGCCCAGCTGCGTGTTTTGGTAGCAGTAGTGTTTCGGGATACTGCTTGGGTGCGCATTTGCAGTGACATGCAATTCAGCACAAAAACTGCCTGACCTGGTAACTGCCCCATTACCACCCTGAGCACAACACAACATGTGTGGTACAAAGGTGCTGCTGTGTAGTAAAGACAACGAAGAAGCGTTTTTGCTGCCTCAGCAGCTGGCACCCCTGATGAAGTTTGCAGCATTTGTGCCAGCTGTACAGCCTGTCAGCCCAGATGCGCGCGTGCAACGCCTGAAGCATGCACTGCTGGAAATGCCCACACTAATCACTCCACAGGGCACAAATGCACCACTCTGCATGCTCTTATGCAGTCAGCACTCAACACAAGCAATGACCTGCATGTCCAGTACAATGCACATGCGTACTGCAGCAGTACAACAGCAGCAACAGCTTACGTACAACAGCGAAAGGAAGCACTGCACAAGGGCAACTACAAACATCACCAGCAACACCCCAAAATCTCAAGCCACACAGTGAGCAGGACTGCATGGCAGTGGCCATGATTTCACTGAATCAGGTGTACCGGGCGGGCGGGTAACCACCCCCAGTTCCGACATGGCGGTGCCCGGGGGGTCCTCAAACACAGTCCCCTCAGGTGTGCTGAGCACGCGCCACAACAAGGGCAGGCCCTTGGTGTCAGCCTTCACTGACCCTTTGGCAAATCCTTGAAAATCTTGAGCACCATCCTCTGCAGCTTGCTGGCTTGCTGAAGTCGTGTTCAGCGCTATATATATCCCACGCACACGCGGCTTCACATTGCCAAACACGTGCTCAATTGCCCTATTCATGTCTGGTGAATAGGGGGCAAATCAACCTTATTCAGGTCTTGTCCAAGGTGATAACCTCCTTTTCCTCCTCCCCCTGCGCATACTGCAGGCAGCTGACATTGACTGCCTTCTGGATCGCCACGTTGTCAAAGCTCAGCACAGGCCACTGCTGTGTCTTCTGTTTGAAGTCGTGCACGATCAGCCACAGGTTGTCTTCAAACTCCTCTGCTGTGGTGGATGCTGCTATGTCCCTTTGCTTTTGTCTGCAGGAGAAGGGCAGCAAGGATGGGGCAGCGCAAGCTGTATCAGCGGTTGCGCATAGCCATAGAGCGCGCAGAGCACCTGAACAGCCATGTGAACCTGTGGGACTATGAAGTGCCAGCAGTAGTGGCAGGACGCGCTGCGCCAGTGATGATCTACAACAGTACAGAGGGGGTGAAGGTGGTGGTGAAGTGTGAGGGGTGCTGCCCTGGGAGGTGCCACTACCGCATGGCGACGCCCAAAACCCTAAGCCAGGCTGGGGCCCTGATCTGCAGGCTGTGCATGGTTGGTGGTGGGAAACCAGAGCGGGATGGTGTGTGCAAGCCATGCGCCACAGAGCAAGACTTCATTGTTGGTGGGGGAGCTTGATCTGGATCAGCAGTTCATGCATCAGGTAGTGCCGCCGTACTGGCACCAAAGCAGCGACTTCTACAACTATGTGTTTGGCTACTATGTTCAGGTGGATGGATGTGTGCATTGGAGAGGCATGTACCGCTACACCTCCACAGAGGTGCTGCAGGCAGATTTTGGCCAAGCCCTGAGTGCCCTTGAACAAGGGGCCACCTTGGTGCGCATTCACGCTACTGATTTGCAAAGCCAAGATCTGGTGGCTGCAACCCTGACAGCTGGTCAGGGTTTTGTGGGCATTGTGCTAAGCCCTGCCTATGCTTGCCAGCAGGTGTGCTATCAAAGTCAAAGCCTGCCTTACATCCAAGCCCTAGTTGGCGTCAACACCAACTGCTACTGTCATGGGGTCCAGCTGGCAGCATACTCATTAGCAAGAAGTAACGCACTCACCGTGTATTTGAAGTTTGGTACTGTTGTTGACCCATCCAGCCGCTTGTTGATCCTGCGCCTGATGTCAGTAGTGCGGTTGTGAACTCGACGTACACCAGACCGCGCGTGCTGTCATAGGCTGGGTGGGCAGAGACAGCAGCAATGACATGCACCTTGACCGGATCCCAAGATTTCCCCGGCACACCATGATAATCGTGGAAGCCAGGGTCACTCCCATTCACCCACACTACAACATGATCTTTCTTGAGCCCGTGGGTTTGAATGGTTGTCTCATCAACAAACACCATGCGGGGGATGAGGGTGGGGTCAGTGTGATGCCGTGCCAACAAGTCAGTCGCCACACGCTGCCGGTGTGCTTTCTCCGAATCTGACAGCCTGTGCCTGAACGTAACACGACGCTGCACCAGCTCAGGCGCAACACGGTGAATGGCATTCAGCAGCTGTGTGGGAGTTGCGTCGCAAGTGGTGGTGATGATGCGCAGTGCATCTTCATGGGCTATGGCCTCGGGCACAGTACGAAAGTACTTGTGCTGTTGCAGCAGCTGCCCACGCACGGGGACCTCCACAGTATACCCCGCGCTGATGATTGCTGCAGCCTGTTTGGCCTGATCATCAGGGATCTTAGGGGGCCGGCCAGTCTTAGGAGCATCATCTACATCACCGCTCTCACGGAAGCGATCATACCACCTCGAAACAAACGCGGCGGTAGGCTCGCTCAGCTGCTGCTGGTCTTGTAACACAGTGTTGAAGTACTGGAGCTTCACTTCAAACATCTGACCTGCCCGGGTGTAATTGACTGCTCCACCAGCAAGACAAGCGATGGCAGAAGCAACCGCCAGGATGCGCACCCATGTGGGCTTGTAAGGTGTGATGGCCCCACGCTGCCTTACTTGGCGGTCATTGACTGCAGGCACAGGGAGGGTGGGCGATAGAAACTTCAGTGTACTCTTGTAGCGCACCCACCACTACATGCTATGGTACCACTGTTATAACGGTCAACTTAGTTTGACCAGACTTTGACCAACTACTGCGGCGAGAGTTGACTTTGCTGGATAGGCAACCATTCCAAGTGGGAGCTGTTTTAACAGACATCCTCCTCTGTGCATGCAGAACTCACCCACAAGAGCCCTCCTTTTCTCTGGCATAGCAGCAGCAGCTGGTGAATTTCGTGCTGTCACTGGGTCCAGCTGCAGGTGGGTGTCTCCCTGGGCATGTCCTGTGCCTGCTGCTGTAAGCACTAGTCATAAGCAATTGTTTGGAACCTAGGTGGGGCCGATGCGGACGGGCTGCGGGACGAGATTGAGCCTTTGACTGACTCAGCCAAGCAGATGGTGACAGGCTGGACCTGCTGTGGTGTTCCACTGGCGACGATTGCGGGCAGCGACGTTACAAACGGATTGCGCACGTTGAGATATGTCCATTACCTCTTTCAAATTGCACTGGTGCTTTGCCGGTGCTTGCGAATGTGTCGTAATGAGGTTGAGTCAACACGTAAGTAACTCGGACTGAATGCGAGAATGTCTGGTGTATTGCTTGCACCAATGTCAAACTTTCCCGAGCAGCGTGACGTGCTTGGTGCGCTGTAGAGAATTCAGTTGTCTGGTGATCATGCAAAAATGATCAACTCAGGTGTGCAGCCTGCAGGGCACACATTGGAAAACTGCCCGGCCCAGCTGCGTGTTTTGGTAGCAGTAGTGTTTCGTGATACTGCTTGGGTGCGCATTTGCAAGTGACATGCAATTCAGCACAAAAACTGCCTGACCTGGTAACTGCCCCATGTAGTGATCTTTTTGATGTAAGCGTTACAATCGTTCATCTGCATTCAACACACCACACTGCACAACACCACACATCACATGTTACAGTGAGTACTGCAGTCACAGGAACCGAGTATCCTTGCTGTATCGACCTCATCGACATCCACTGTAGACCGACACACTGACACATGCTTCATGCAGGCTGTCCAATTGACACACTTTCTTTCTCACTCTCATCACGACACCCTGATACTGTGTAGTGTCCACTTCACCACAACAGGCTGATCACTGCATTCTCACTGCAGTCTCACCCATCTCTACACACGTCAGTCTCCAACTGCTGGACTAACGCTCAGCCTGCTCGACAACTGCGTGGCTACGCCTCCTACCCCCCCAGAGCAGGAAGAGCGGAAGGACAGTACCCGCCTCAAATCCTCCTGACTGCACCACTGCAGAAAAAATTGAAGGAAGCAATATCCCAACACACACAACCCCACCAGCCACACACACCTTGCACCCACCCTGCCAACACACCCGCACAAGCATCTGCAAGGCCACAGGGGCGCCTGTAACACAGTACACCACACAAAGTGAACAATGCAGACAAAAGACCAGCCAACTCTGCGGAAAGCACCAACCACGGAAGGGAAACAAAAGAAGGATCACCACAGAAGAGAGCACCCGTGTGCCCAAGAGGCAAAACAGAGCAGAACAGACCTCTACAACTGGAGGGGAGCCAGCTCAACCCTCAGTCAAGTGGAGAACATGGGAATGATACATCCATGTGAACAAGGCAGACAGACAGGCATCAGGGGAGCCACTCAACCCTGGAACAAGTAGACAAGAGGAGGGGGATGCAGCGCATGGTGCACTCCCGTTCCAGAGACATCAGGGGAACCACGTTCAACCCTGGAACAAGCAGACAAGAGGAGGGGAATGTAGCGCATGGTGCACTCCCGATCCAGACACAAGCAAGTAAACACTGCAGGACAAGAAGATCACCCCAAACTGAAACAAGGCGTAGCCAGGGCACCAAGGTCCACACAGTATCAAGGGATCGGCACAGCCGACAAGGGACCCTGGCCTGAACGTACGCACAGCACACAAACAAAGAGTAGACATCAGCACGCGAAGGAGGTTCTACTGGACCTGCCGCTAACACAAGTAGGGCACCTGCGTCCAGGTAGTACCTCCCACGGCACAAGCCATCACCATCACCTTTTACAACAAGGACGGAAAGACGGCACGCAATGGGCCAAGCAGGCACACCACGTGTCCACCAAAAGAACAAACCACGAGCAATGCATGCAGAATGGAAAGCATCAAGCAACAAGGAAAGCACGCCAACCTGCCAAGGAGAATGTAAGTGTGGGCGATTGTGACGGCACCCAAGACCAACCAGAAAAGCGCACACACGCACCACAACAGAAAACTGAAAGCACACAAACAAGCTAGACCTACACCACCAATGAATGTGGCGGGTGCACGGCCTAAATGGCTGGGCTGGCAACTGGCAGAGTAACTGCATCACACATGTCACACCTGTAATGCAAGCTGCTCTGACAGGTGTACACAAAAGCACGCATGCACCAATAAGGACGCTACATAATGTAGTGATCCTTTTGATGTAAGCGGTTACAATCGCCCACAACTCACAGTCACCAGGGCAGGGCAGTGCTGGCACTCAAAGCACTTACCAACCAAACCAGACAAGTGTGCCGCTAGAGCACACACCAGCTGCGCGCTGCTGCCAGAAAAAAAAAACGCACTACGGGGGACCGGGGCCTCCAACTGACCTAGACCAGGGCACCTGGTCTAAGCCACCAGCAGTGCGCTCAGGGAGCTGCACTGGCTGAGCTGCTGCTGCTGCTGCTGAGAAGGGAAGACCGACTCGGCTGCGAACCTGCGGAGCTGCAGATGCGTAGCCACCAAACACAAATGCGCCAGAAAAACCACCTGATGCAAGGGCCAAACAAGAAACAGACGGGGAGGGGACAAGTGCGAAGTCCCCAGAACCACCCACAGGAGCAACCACCAACGGCAACCCACTGCTGCGTGTGTCGTCAAAGGCATCATCCTGCCCGCCACCGTTGCCGCTGGGGGCAAGGCTGACCGGGCTGTTGCTGCCAGAAGGGAAAGCTGTGACAGGGCTGCGGTTGCCACTGCTGCTGGAGAAGGCAGCAGCAGAGACGGGGCTGCTGCAGCCGCTGCTGGCACTAGGGGCAGCAAGAGGCGGGTACCCAGTGGGTGTGCCAGCCTCCTGACTGTCAAACTGCTGCGGGGCATCTAGCTGCTGTAGCTGGGCAGCCCACTGCCGCCACAGCTGCAGCTCAGCAGCCATGCTGTCATGCTGCTGCTGCACCTGCCGCAGCTCGGCTTGGCTGCTGCAAGCTTTGCCGTACCAGTGCTGCACCTCTGCAGTCAACTGGTCGTGCATGGAAGCTGCCTCATGCAACTGGTGTTGAGACAACTGCAGGTCCTGCTGTAGCTGACGGACCTGTTGCTGCAAGGGCTGGACAGACTGCTGGGTAGCCTCTAGCTGGTCCTGTAAGCGACACTGCTGCTGTTGAGACTGCTGTTGGGTCTGCTCCAGCTGCGACTGTACCTGGATGACCTGGGTTTGCAGCTGAATGACCTGGAACTGGAGCTGGATACACTGGTCCTGCTGCTCTTGAAGCTGCAAGCGCTCCCGCTGGTTGTACTGTAACTGCTGCTGTTGGGCCTGCTGCTCCGCGCATTGAAGCTGCTGCTGGGAACACTGTAGCTGCTGCTCCAGCTGTTCAGACCGACTGTTGGAGTGCTCAAGCTGCTGCTGCAGCTTGGTGACCTCCTGCTGGAGTTGCTGCTCCTGTCCAAGTGACTGCTGCTGAAGCCGGTCCTGCAACAGCTTGGACAGCTCATACCACTGGTGGGCCGCTGCGGACAGCTGATCCTGCTGTGACTCTGCCTGCTGCAGTAGCTGCTCCAGCTGCCGGGCCCGCTGCTCAGAAAGCTCCAGCTGCCGCTGCAGCTGACTGGCCTGTTCCTGTGCTGCAGCACGCTCTGCCTCAGCATGCTGCAACTGCCGTGACTGGCTGCCTTGCGTGAGAAACTGCTCATCCACCTCCACGAAACGACCGAATCCGTAAGGCAGAATTCGGACCATGCTGCAGGAGGGTCTGGGAGTGACTAGCTGAAGGGGCTAGGAGTGAGAGACCGCTAGGGTGCTGCCTCTAGGACAGCATGCCCTCCGACTCCACCATAAGGACTGAAATGCTGCGACTAGAAAGGGAGAGGGATGCTGCCCACAATCGCGACGCGAGAGGTGAGCACCACTAGCGATCTTCAGATGTAAAATCTCAAGAGACACAGAAGATAACTGGAACCCAGGAGAGACACTCAATTAACTGAGTTTGAAACCTGAAACGACAACTGAGAGCTCGGGAGACCACGTCTATCGACCGAGACTGAACACAGACAACTGGCTGACAACTGGCTGACAACTGGCTGCTCTAACGGGCCAAAAGCTGGCGAGCCCGGGGTTACGACGGCTACATGTCTGTAAGCTAGATCCATGCACCACCAATGAATGTGGCGGGTGCACGGCCTAAATGGCTGGGCTGGCAACTGGCAGAGTAACTGCATCACACATGTCACACCTGTAATGCAAGCTGCTCTGACAGGTGTACACAAAAGCACGCATGCACCAATAAGAACGCTACACCCATTACCACCCTGAGCACAACACAACATGTGTGGTACAAAGGTGCTGCTGTGTAGTAAAGACAACGAAGAAGCGTTTTATGCTGCCTCAGCAGCTGGCACCCCTGATGAAGTTTGCAGCATTTGTGCCAGCTGTACAGCCTGTCAGCCCAGATGCGCGCGTGCAACGCCTGAAGCATGCACTGCTGGAAATGCCCACGCTAATCACTCCACAGGGCACAAATGCACCACTCTGCATGCTCTTATGCAGTCAGCACTCAACACAAGCAATGACCTGCATGTCCAGTACAATGCACATGCGTACTGCAGCAGTACAACAGCAGCAACAGCTTACGTTACAACAGCGAAAGGAAGCACTGCACAAGGGCAACTACAAACATCACCAGCAACACCCCAAAATCTCAAGCCACACAGTGAGCAGGACTGCATGGCAGTGGCCATGATTTCACTGAATCACTGTGTACCGGGCGGGCGGGTAACCACCCCCAGTTCCGACATGGCGGTGCCCCGGGGGGTCCTCAAACACAGTCCCCTCAGGTGTGCTGAGCACGCGCCACAACAAGGGCAGGCCCTTGGTGTCAGCCTTCACTGACCCCTTTGGCAAATCCTTGAAAATCTTGAGCACCATCCTCTGCAGCTCTGCTGGCTTGCTGAAGTCGTGTTCAGCGCTATATATATCCCCACGCACACGCGGCTTCACATTGCCAAACACGTGCTCAATTGCCCTATTCATGTCTGGTGAATAGGTGGGCAAATCAACCTTATTCAGGTCTTTGTCCAAGGTGATAACCTCCTTTCCCTCCTCCCCCTGCGCATACTGCAGGCAGCTGACATTGACTGCCTTCTGGATCGCCACGTTGTCAAAGCTCAGCACAGGCCACTGCTGTGTCTTCTGTTTGAAGTCGTGCACGATCAGCCACAGGTTGTCTTCAAACTCCTCTGCTGTGGTGGATGCTGCTATGTCTCCCTTTGCTTTTGTCTGCAGGAGAAGGGCAGCAAGGATGGGCAGCGGCAAGCTGTATCAGCGGTTGCGCATAGCCATAGAGCGCGCAGAGCACCTGAACAGCCATGTGAACCTGTGGGACTATGAAGTGCCAGCAGTAGTGGCAGGACGCGCTGCGCCAGTGATGATCTACAACAGTACAGAGGGGGTGAAGGTGGTGTTCAAGTGTGAGGGGTGCTGCCCTGGGAGGTGCCACTACCGCATGGCGACGCCCAAAACCCTAAGCCAGGCTGGGGCCCTGATCTGCAGGCTGTGCATGGTTGGTGGTGGGAAACCAGAGCGGGATGGTGTGTGCAAGCCATGACAGAGCAAGACTTCATTGTTGTGGTGTGGGAGCTTGATCTGGATCAGCAGTTCATGCATCAGGTAGTGCCGCCGTACTGGCACCAAAGCAGCGACTTCTACAACTATGTGTTTGGCTACTATGTTCAGGTGGATGGATGTGTGCATTGGAGAGGCATGTACCGCTACACCTCCACAGAGGTGCTGCAGGCAGATTTTGGCCAAGCCCTGAGTGCCCTTGAACAAGGGGCCACCTTGGTGCGCATTCACGCTACTGATTTGCAAAGCCAAGATCTGGTGGCTGCAACCCTGACAGCTGGTCAGGGTTTTGTGGGCATTGTGCTAAGCCCTGCCTATGCTTGCCAGCAGGTGTGCTATCAAAGTCAAAGCCTGCCTTACATCCAAGCCCTAGTTGGCGTCAACACCAGCCTGCTACTGTCATGGGGTCCAGCTGGCAGCATACTCATTAGCAAGAAGTAACGCACTCACCGTGTATTTGAAGTTTGGTACTGTTGTTGACCCATCCAGCCGCTTGTTGATCCTGCGCCTGATGTCAGTAGTGCCGGTTGTGAACTCGACGTACACCAGACCGCGCGTGCTGTCATAGGCTGGGTGGGCAGAGACAGCAGCAATGCCATGCACCTTGACCGGATCCCAAGATTTCCCCGGCACACCATGATAATCGTGGAAGCCAGGGTCACTCCCATTCACCCACACTACAACATGATCTTTCTTGAGCCCGTGGGTTTGAATGGTTGTCTCATCAACAAACACCATGCGGGGGATGAGGGTGGGGTCAGTGTGATGCCGTGCCAACAAGTCAGTCGCCACACGCTGCCGGTGTGCTTTCTCCAAATCTGACAGCCTGTGCCTGAACGTAACACGACGCTGCACCAGCTCAGGCGCAACACGGTGAATGGCATTCAGCAGCTGTGTGGGAGTTGCGTCGCAAGTGGTGGTGATGATGCGCAGTGCATCTTCATGGGCTATGGCCTCGGGCACAGTACGAAAGTACTTGTGCTGTTGCAGCAGCTGCCCACGCACGGGGACCTCCACAGTATACCCCGCGCTGATGATTGCTGCAGCCTGTTTGGCCTGATCATCAGGGATCTTAGGGGGCCGGCCAGTCTTAGGAGCATCATCTACATCACCGCTCTCACGGAAGCGATCATACCACCTCGAAACAAACGCGGCGGTAGGCTCGCTCAGCTGCTGCTGGTCTTGTAACACAGTGTTGAAGTACTGGAGCTTCACTTCAAACATCTGACCTGCCCGGGTGTAATTGACTGCTCCACCAGCAAGACAAGCGATGGCAGAAGCAACCGCCAGGATGCGCACCCATGTGGGCTTGTAAGGTGTGATGGCCCCACGCTGCCTTACTTGGCGGTCATTGACTGCAGGCACAGGGAGGGTGGGCGATAGAAACTTCAGTGTACTCTTGTAGCGCACCCACCACTACATGCTATGGTACCACTGTTATAACGGTCAACTTAGTTTGACCAGACTTTGACCAACTACACCTAGCCCAACAAGTATTCTCGGTCCCCAGCACAGGCGGCGAGTGAGAAGCAAAAGTACAAACTTAGTTTCGGACTATTGAACTATACTTTTGGGAGAAGGTAGGGCAGCTGCTGCTTCACTTTGGCAGGGGGTCTCCGCACGCCTCTCAGTTTGACTGCTGCTCAAACGGTTCTTTCAGTATGGTGCAGCAGGGCCCAATCTGCTGCTTCCATGGTACATTCTTTTTACGGACTGGGGCCTTGGTGCTGCGTGTGCGGTGCTGCGCTGCACACAGTGGTGGGGGTCTAAGACCCTGCCGTTGGCAGTTAGCTTTCAAGCTTGCTGCTGCAGGGCTGCAATCCGCTATTTTGGCAGCTACTCTGAACGCATCAGACGTTTTGTTCTGCACTGACAGCACGCTGCTTGGTGTCAGTCGTGACCATTGTTGACGACAGTTGCCCCATCAGGCCACTGCCTGTGCTGCTGCGTCGTTTTTGGCTGCACCCCCATTTTCAACGCCCCCTTGTTTCTACCTTGCTAGTCAGCTGCTGAGCAGAGGCGAGGCCAGGTACAGCACTGCACTTGTCTTGACAAATCATGCTGGCCCCCCAAGCCCAGGGTGTCCCAGCTCTGAGTGCTAGTGGCACTTTTGACATGTGTGTTACACAGTGATCTAGAATACTTTCTGGGGGTACTGGACAGTTGCTGGTCCCCGAACAGGTGACTAACCTGCAGGTGCCAGCAGCTGCAAACGCGTAATCCCAAGCATTAAATTAACAGTTTCATATTGCTGTCGGATGCGTGCCTCATGCATGGTACCCATGCTACTCCAGCCAACATGTCACCGCGATCACTGCATCAGGAGAGTCATCTGCTCCTCAGGAAGCCAGACGACCCGACAGCTGCAACTTAGACACCTGGCATCAGTGCCGCATCGATGCAACACAGCCAGCGTAGGCAGAATGCGGCAGCCTGCCTACAGACAACTGTTGCCCATGCAGCAGCATGCTTGGTCTGAGTGCAAGCTGCTGCACTTATGCAGCAACGCGGCATGCCTGTGCAAAATCGCTACACCAGTGCTGAAGTCAACTTCAACATACTGGTATGGCGCAAGGCGTTTTGCACAGCCACGGTACAGGGGTGCCACATACCCATAAAAAGCCGAGGTCGTTGCAGTACTGACGCCAGCCGGGCGTTAGACGTTCTATCTTCTGGCTTCTTCTTGGTGGTTGCTTGTCAACTTGATGTAGCTCCTCACTTGCGCTTGCACGTGGCCTGTCTTCTTGTAGCTTTCAAAAAGGTGTGCTTGTCGGTGCTTGTCAGATGTCTTGAGCGGTCTTGCTCCTTGTCGGTCTTGGGCTTGCACTGGGATGTGCTTGGGCTTCTTCTTGAGAGTGGACTGTTGCACCACTTGTACCACTTGTCTCCCCTTTGGGCTTGTGCTTGAGCTTGTACCGTAGTCAGGTCTTGGGACAGTAGTCAGGCCTTGGGACAGGACTGGGACAGGACCTTCCCTTACAGGGCTGGGAACCTTGCAGCTGATTGCTGACCTGTTTACTTCCTTGGAGTTCCTGGCTCAGAGTAGTCCACGATGTCGTCCTGGTAGATGAAGTTGCCTGCCGAAATTCGCGCGTGACGCCACTGGAGTCGTTCTTGTTGAATGTAGGTGGATTGGCCTCGAGCTGCTCCTCAGTGTAGATTTCGTCGAATCCTGTGTAGATCGCCAAGTGGGGGCCTTGTGGATTGTACTTGTGCTCAGTGTCTTCTGTAGACTTCGGTGGAACGGTTGCTACTAGCTTCTGTCGGCGTTGCCAGGAGCCTGATGCGCAGTAGCCTGACGGGAACCCTCTTTTGCCGGCACTAGCCATGCATCACAGTGCCATGCGCTGCTGCTCGCGGTTGTCAGAGTCGTTGCACGGTGGAGCTTCTGCCTGGCGTCCACGTAACTTGTGCTGTAGACGTCACTTGTCTTTCTTCTCTAGCTGTTGTAGCCTGTCGTTGGACCTTCTGCTGCTCTTGAACAGGGTCAGCACTGTTGTACCACTTCGGGGTAGCTGGAAGCGTGCTTGCTTCACCTGTACGACATTTCTTGTCGTTACAATTGTCGATCCTTTCCTGGATGACTTGCCTTTTTTCTTGCGTAGCCGGTCTTCTGCCTGACCTGGCTTCTGCGATGTCCTCCCTAACGTGACTAGGGAATTGCTGTCGCTTCGCTAGCTGAATGAGACCCCTGATGGGCTCATAACCTGTTGTGATATGTCAGGTGGTCTGTGCGGTAGCGCTGAAGCGGGGTCCCTGAGTGTTCAAACTCAACAGCCTGGTGGCATGTAGCAATAGCGACAGTGTTACACAACTATCAGGTGAACGGCAGACCATCAACAGGAGACCAGCACTCAACAGTGCAGAGAAACCTTAAGTACTTAGAAGTCTGGGACAGACTGGGTCAGTACGGAAACTGGGACGGTACTACATGTCAGTAGCACTTGACTGTACTTCACACAGCACTACAGAACCGAATGCTGCTGAAAAGCACACTCTTGAGTTGTACCAGAATAAAGCTATCATATGACGGTCGAATCACTGCAAACGGTGCAGGTGACTGACATAACAGGAAAGCTGTCCTGGGACAGGGCTTGTCCTAATAGCATTAGCATGCAGACCACTGGTCAAACGGTGTACACTGTGACACCGATATTACTCGCAAACACAAACAACATATTGCGAGCATTCCATGCCGCAACTGTGTCTTGCTGCAACTCGGTCAAAGCTAGTAAGTCATGTTCATGTCCATGAGTTGTAGTGAGGCGAGCGTAACAGCATGACAGCTGTGCATTTCAACAAGATCAAACGCAGAAGTGAGTACTGCATTCAAGTTGGAGCTCAGCTGGCCACACGTTTATGCAAACGAATTTGAACCGGTGGCCGTGACAGTTTTTCTCAAGTTCAGCGCCCACATAGGTTCTGCGCCACCACTACCTCACCAACGCGTCCGAAACTTTGATGCTCGCTAAATAATATTCTCATCATTATTTCGTTCGCAAGGGGCTGGCTCCCCTGAGGAGCTGCCCTGAACAAGTAGCTTGGACTCCCCTGTGGAGTTTCGCCCTACTGCCCTGAGCAGCAGAGCAGCAAACAAACACTCCCCTGCGGAGTTCTAATCTGCAGCCCTGTGCAGCAGACAACTCCCCTGCGGAGTTTCGCCCTACTGCCCTGAGCAGTAGAGCAGCAGACCAAAACTCCCCTGTGGAGTTCCACTCTGCTGCCCTGTGCAGCAGTAGTAAACGAACACTCCCCTGCGGAGTGGCACTCTGTTGCCCTGTGCAGCAGAAAACTCCCCTGTGGATTTTTGCCCTACTGCCCAGAGCAGTAGAGCAGCACACCAAAACTCCCCTGTGGAGTTTGCGACTGCTGTCCTGTGCAGCAGTAGCTGGCAAACACTCCCCTGTGGAGTGCCACTCTGTTGCTCTGTGCAGCAGATAAACTCCCCTGTGGAGCTTCACCTTGCTGCCGTGTGCATCCAAAAAACTCCCCTGTGGAGTTCGCTACTGCTGCTCTGCGCAGCAGTAGCCAGCAAACACTCCCCTGTGGAGTGTCACTCTGCTGCTGCCGTGTGCATCCAAAAAACTCCCCTGTGGAGTTTGCTACTGCTGTCCTGTGCAGCAGTAGCCAGCAAACACTGCCCTGTGGAGTGTCGCTCTGCTGTTGAACGGTCCAGCATAAAAACTCCCCTGTGGAGTTTGCGACTGCTGCCCTGCGCAGCTGTCGCCAACAAACACTCCCCTGTGGAGTGTCAATCTGCTGCCCTGCGTAGCAAGCAAAACTCCCCTGGGAGTACGTTCTGGCTCAAGCCTCATCACATCAACAACATGAGGAAGAGCCCACCCTGATGATCTGGCTTGGTCACTGCCAAGCTGGTGAAGGGTGCCCATTATGAGCTTGCCTGGCTGGCTACCACAGCAGTGGCGCACGCTGCTGTGGGAGGAAGTTCGATCCTTCCATGGTTCTTCAAATTGCAACACTCTCGCAGTGCACTAGCACATGCTCACCAAAATCAAAACGGTGTCTTTTGACACCAACCTGTCCCTAGAGAATTGGCACTGTCTGTCTCCAAGCTGTGTGCGCTGTGTGTCACACACGGTGTTTTGGGTGGATGCCACAGAACTTTGGTGCTGCTGCTGCTGCGTGTGAGCGCCAGCCTTAGGGGCGGTGTTGCTGCTGATGCATGAGGGGCGGGCCAGCCACTTGCATGTCAGATGGCGTTGTTGATATGCAACAGGTTGATGCAATGCACCTTGAGTGAGACTCACATACACACACAGCAACCATGCGGAGGACCAAGAAATATACTATGGCAGACCTGACAGGCCGAGCACCACGTCAAGCAGAGCCCAACACCGTGTGCAGTGACTGCAGCGACACGCTGTTGCTGATTGCATAACGAGCCCCAGCAGTCAGCGGCCTGTGACATGAATTCTGACACAAACAGCTGCTCAACAGGTTGACACAGCGGACCAGCACCCATATGGATGGTTCAATATGCAGCTTTGCAGGCACAGGGACACATGACAAGCCCATGCCCGCCTGGGCCCTACCAGACATCCCCGAAAGTATCACAAGCAAGATCAAACGCAGATGTGAGTACTGCATTCAAGTTGGAGCTCAGCTGGCCACACGTTTATGCAAACGAATTTGAACCGGTGGCCGTGACAGTTTTTCTCAAGTTCAGCGCCCACATAGGTTCTGCGCCACCACTACCCCACCAACGCGTCCGAAACTTTGATGCTCGCTAAATAATATTCTCATCATTATTTCGTTCGCAAGGGGCTGGCTCCCCTGAGGAGCTGCCCTGAACAGCAGTAGCTTGGACTCCCCTGTGGAGTTTCGCGCCCTACTGCCCTGAGCAGCAGAGCAGCAAACAAACACTCCCCTGCGGAGTTCTAATCTGCAGCCCTGTGCAGCAGACAACTCCCCTGCGGAGTTTCGCCCTACTGCCCTGAGCAGTAGAGCAGCAAACCAAAACTCCCCTGTGGAGCTCCACTCTGCTCCCCTGTGCAGCAGTAGTAAACGAACACTCCCCTGCGGAGTGGCACTCTGTTGTTCGCCCTGTTGAGCACTCCCTGTCGATACTGGTGGGGAGTGTTTTAGCACAGCAACAACGTTGTTGCTGTTAACAGCAGCAGCACTCCCTGTCGATACTGGTGGGGAGTGTTTTAGTACAGCAACACCAGCAGAAGCACTCCTGTCGATACTGGTGGGGAGTGTTTTAGCACAGCAACACCAGCAGCAGCACTCCTCCTGTCGATACTGGTGGGGAGTGTTTTAGCACAGCAACACCAGCAGCAGCACTCCTCCTGTCGATACTGGTGGGGAGTGTTTTAGCACAGCAACACCAGCAGCAGCACTCCTCTTGTCGATACTGGTGGGGAGTGTTTTAGCACAGCAACACCAGCAGCAGCACTCCTCCTGTCGATACTGGTGGGGAGTGTTTTAGCACAGCAACACCAGCAGCAGCACTCCCTGTCGATACTGGTGGGGAGTGTTTTAGCACAGCAACACCAGCAGCAGCACTCCCTGTCGATACTGGTGGGGAGTGTTTTAGCACAGCAACACCAGCAGCAGCACTCCCTGTCGATACTGGTGGGGAGTTTTTTAGCACAGCAACAACAGCAGCAGCACTCCCTGTCGATACTGGTGGGGAGTGTTTTAGCACAGCAACAACAGCAGCAGCACTCCCTGTCGATACTGGTGGGGAGTGTTTTAGCACAACATTACAAGCTTGTAGCTTGAGCTTGTGTTAGCACAACATTACAAGCTTGTAGCTTGAGCTCCCCTGCGGAGTTTCGCCCTACTGCCCTGCGCAGCAGTAGAGCAAAAAACAAACATTCCCCTGTGGAGTGGCACTCTGTTGCCCTGTGCAGCAAAAAAACTCCCCCGTGGAGTTTTGCCCTACCGCCCTGCGCAGCAGTAGCCAACAAACACTCCCCTGTGGAGTGGCACTCTGTTGCCGTGTTCATCCAAAACAACTCGCCTCTGGAGTTTGCTACTGCTGCTCTGCGCAGCAGTAGCCAGCAAACACTCCCATGTGGAGTGTCGCTCTGCTGCTGCCCTGTGCAGCAAACCAACTCCCCTGTGGAGTTTGCTACTGCTGCCCTACGCAGCTGTCGCCAACAAACACTCCCCTGTGGAGTGTCAATGTGCTGCCTTGCGTAGCAAACAAAACTCCCATGTGGAGTACGTTCTGGCTCAAGCCTCACCACATCAACACCATGAGGAAGAGCCCACCCTGATGATCTGGCTTGGTCACTGGCAAGCTGGTGAAGGGTGCCCATTATGAGCTTGCCTGGCTGGCTACCACAGCAGCTGCACACGCTGCTGTGGGAGAATGTTCAATCCTTCCATGGTTCTTGCAACACTGCCGCTGTTGTTCCCATCCCGAGCCTGTTTTCAAGGGTTTTTGTAAATGTGTGGTCATTTTGTATGCATGGGGGAGTGGTCAGCCCATTACTGCCGTCGGCGTGTGCGAGCCATTGAGGGGTCTGCCGCTGCGTGACAACTGCATTGTCTCCACAGAATGCTGCGTTTGGTGAGACAATCGAAAAAGGAATAACATAATTATTCAATGAATATAAAGAATAAGGAATACAAGGAATGATGAATATAATTGCGATGTTGTTTTCCCCTCAAATGTAGTGCTTCTTCACAGCACAGCCTGCAGGACTGATGCCAATTGTGTGACAGCTTGATACAAAGTGGTTGCACGTGGTGCAACATGATGGTGGTGTGGGTTTGTGTGGTGATGGGTGTGTTCTTTATATTAAGTTCTAGGTGCAGTAGTGATAATAACAATAAATGATACTAATAACAACACGTGTAATCATGATGAATGATGGTGCAGTACCACTCAGGCTGAGTCAGTGCTCTACACCTGCAGAACTGACGCCGTTGTGTACAGCTGGATACAATGTGATATCACCCATTTTGGTGTGGGTTTGAGGAGTGATGGGTTGGTGCTCCTTTCGATAGTTTCAGATATTCTGGCAGTACTGGGGCAATGCTGATTGCTAACACGCCCCCTGCTTTGTTGCCCTGTGTAGTCAAACCCTAAATGGTATTAGAAGAGGGTTCAGTGCCTGTCACACACTTGAGCCTTCCTCAACATTCGTCATACATACAAATCAAGCTGAAACCAGTCAAACGGCAAACATGCTCTACAGCAGTACAGCTGCTGCCAGAGCTCCAGGCTGAGTGCTACAGCCCCATGCCCACTGCTACAGCCAGGCCGTTGCTGCTGTCCCTACCAACTGCTACAGCCCCAACTGCGGCAACACCCCAGTACAGCTGCTGCCAGAGCTCCACCCACACCACAGACCACGCTGCACATGTCACAGTAAGCCAAGGGTTGGGGGGCCCCGAAGCTCGTCTAGCCGCATTCGCACATGCATATGCATCACTAACCACTTCTTTTCGTTGACAGACACGACAGCTTCAGCCTCTGCGATCTTACTACAACACAGACCACGCTGCAGAGATCCAGCAGAATGCAGCCCACACACGTTTCGGCTGCTGGGAGACTCAGTGCAGAAGCACACCTCCCCCCCCCCCCACACACACACATCACCACCACCACGCACAATACAGCAGGAAGGCTCACACAGCGCCAAGCCCACTGCTACAGCCGCGCCGTTGCTACTGTCCCTGTGCAATGCTGCAGCCCCAACAGCTGCAATGCCCCAACTGCTCATGCTGCTGTAACAAAAGAGGCACACCTGCTACAGGCCCCTGCGTTTGCTGCTACAGCCGCTTGGGTTGCTGCTACAGCTGTGTCACATCCGCTGCTACAGCCGTCTCATATCCGCTGCTACAGCCGTCTCCCATCCACTGCTACAGCCGCCTGTGCAGCTGCTACAGCCCCATGTTTGATGCAAAGCCAAAGCTGAAGCCCCTCCTGAGCCTGTCGTGCTCCTGACTGGTCAACACCCAGCAGTAGTTCAACTCAAGACGGCCCAACACCATGGGCCACACAAGACCCACACCTGCAGCAGCAGCAGCAGCAGCAGCAGCAGCAGCAGTAGTTCAACTCAAGGCGACCCAACACCATTGGCCACACAAGACCCACACCTGCAGCAGCAGCAGCAGCAGTGGTTGAGCTCAAGGCGACCCAACACCATCGGCCACACAAGACCCACACCTGCAGCAGCAGCAGCAGTTTGGCTCAAGACGACCCGGCACCATCATCCCCCTCAAAACTCCAATTTTCATACCCCCCCCCCCCCCACGCCAGCCCCCCCCCCCCCCCCCCCCCCCTCCAGCAACCATCCACCTACGCTCCACCTGAAGCTGCTGCCATTGCTGCCAGCCGCCGCCACAGCTGCCGCACTGCTGACA
>VIIQ02000315.1:0-83225 GCA_007449985.2 Desmodesmus armatus
AACTCGGAACTGCAGCACTGCCTTCCCCTTTCTCACCCCAAAGGGTCAGGAGAGCCAGTGAGGACAGACCCTGCCACGTACCGCATAAATAGTGTAAACCCTAAACCCTTGTAATCCAACCACCCAAAACCCACTCACACACCAACCACCCTCTGGCCCCCACAATCCTGTAGGGCAACTACTCCCCCCCCCCCCCCCCCCCCCCCCCACCCCCCACACACCCACACACACACACACACCACACACACCACACACACACTGCATTCAGAGGACCACACCATTTCTCTTTGATCACGTATGCAGCTGATGTCATTGGCAGATGGAGATCGTGCGTGGGGTCCCCCCCCCCCCCCCACACACACACTTCCCTGTTGGGAGAGCCAGTGGGGACAGACCCTGCCACGTACCGCATAAACAGGAACATCGAGCTGCTCTTGACCCCCATTCCTGTGGGGCCAACTACTTTCTCCTCTCCCCCCCCCCCTCCCCCCCCCCCCCCCACACACACACACTGCCTGCATTCAGAGGACCGCACCATTTCCCTCTGATCACGTATGCAGCTGATGTCATTGGTAGATAGAAAACTGTGTGGTGTCCGCCCCCTCCCCCCCCCCCCCCCCACACACACACATGACATGCACTTGAAGGTTGTAACTCATGTGTTGAACACAGGGTGAAGCATGCCCTGATGGACTGCACTGCTGGGCCTCTCTGCTGGGTACTGCAGACACAGTAAACAGGAGCTGCCTCAGTCACCTTGAGCATTGCCCCCCCTCGGGCCTCTGCTGCATTCCGCATACACATTGAACTGCATTCCACCTCTTTGCCCCGCCGCCCCCCCCCCCCCCCCGCCTCTGCTGCGTACCGCATACACAGTGAACAGGGAGCTGCTCCAGTCCTCCTCTGGGCTTCCCCCCCCCCCCCCCCCCCCCCCCCCCCCCCCCCTTTCCCCTGGGGCTCTCCGATGTACCACATACACAGCGATCTGCATTCCCCCCCGCCCCCCCCCCTTCTTTAGGGCTCTGCTGCGTACCGCATCCTTAGTGAACAGGGAGCTGCTCCAGTCACCTTGAGCATTGTGCCCCCCCCCCCCCCCCACACACACACACACCCTGGCCTCTCCTACGTACCGCATACACAGTGAACAGGGAGCTGCTCCAGTCCTCGTCAGGGTTGCTCCACCTGTATATTGCTGCTCCCATCACTGTCACCATCACACCGAATCCCAGCAGCATTCCCAACCGAAGTTTGAAGTTTGTAGCTGACTTGGCCCTCCATCGAGCCAGCCAGCGTGCATAGCGCTTCTGAAGCACCGACAGCACCGATAAAAGGGATGCTACCTGCACCATGCTGACCAGACGCAGCTGTGATCGTTCGCAGCTGGGTGAATGTTTTGAAGGAATGATCTATCAGACTGATCTTCTGGGTGTGACTAGCAGCAGAGGCAGGCCTTGGTGGATCCTTGCTGCTGCACTTTGCTGTTCCTGCAAGTCGAGCAGGCCCGGTACGTCACTTGTTTGAACAGCTTAGGTTGGAACGATTTCCGATGATGTGTTGCCGCTCAGATTGATACGCAGCTCCTGAAGAGAAGCACAGAGCGAGTGACACGACTTGGATCACCAAGGTGGAATGAATACGTATGCCACTCGGTATCACGCCATATTGGACAGCTGTAAGGTTGGTAAATTGCTGGTGATGCCGCTGCAGCATTCCCTCTTCTTGTGGGCGAGACACCCAAAGTGCCAACAACGGTAAAACTTAGAACAATTATGCCAGCACGCAAACGCGCCCAAAAGACAAGAAATGGTTTCGCAACCCCCGACACGAAGTACAGAGGCGCGCACTGCACCAACACGCCGTGCCCGGCATCGCTACCTGCTAGATTGGACAGATCTCAGCTGCAACAGCCTGTGCAGCCATCCGATTCGGCTGATAACCGCAAATCAGTGCAGAAGCAGCAGCTGATAGAAAGGACACGAGCCACATGCCTGTAGGGCACAGCCATGCATGCGCAACCAGCAGACTTCACACAGCACAGCACACAGCAGGCATGCTTGCTTTTGCGCTTGCGCAGGAAACTTTTGGCTGAGATACACACACCACACATCACACATCGCACCATCCATAGGCACACAGCAGCATCACACACCTGCACACCAGGCACAAGACACCGCCTGAAAAATGCAGAACCAACGAATTGATGAACGCAGTCTTCACACATCCCTCACATCCCGTCACCCCCAGCAACGCCAACCAAGCAAACTTTGCTTAAGCACGCAACACCCCGCTCACCCACCCTCTCCCTCCCAAGGGTTTGGGGTGAGGAAGAGAGGGGGGGGGGGGGGGGAGGCACCCTATACCCTACACCCTAAACCTGACACCCCCCCCCCCCCCCCCCTCACATCTCATCATCCAGAGCTTGGTAATCCGCATGCTTTGCCCCCTGCCGCCCCTCAGCCTTCCTGATAACCAGCAGGCCTTACACAGCACAGCACACAGCAGGCATGCTTACATTTGCGCTGGCGCAAAACGGCCACCAAGGAAAGCATACATCCTTCACATCTCGTCATCCAAAGCTTGGTAATCCGCATACTTTGCCCCCTGCCGCCCCTCCGCCGTCGTAGCAAACCAGCCTCAGGACTCGCATTCATATCCCCTCAGCCTTCTGCTGTTTTGGGTCCGCATCATACCTGCTCTTCCGCTGCCGCCCGCTCTGCTGCGCCACCCCCCACCCCCTGCACAGTAACCGCTGCTGCCCCCGCGCTCTGCAAATGCATCCGCGGCCGTGCCCGCCTGCTAACCGCACCGCTGGCACCCTTCCCGGCCGCGAGGGGTCTATCCCAAACCGCAGAAGCTCCGTCCTGCAGCCCCTGCAGGCCCTATCAAGTCCCCCGCCGCTGCTGCTGCTGCTGCTGCTGCAGGTCGGACTGAGGTCCACACAAGCCACGTCTGTGCAGGGTCAGCAGCAGCAGGCACAGCAGCAGCATCTCCCCCGTCGATATCCATCCCCTCCCCACCCTCCTCCTCAATTATGACGTCATGGTCCTCCACCCCATTCCCAGCACCGCCGCAGCAGCCGCTGCCGCCTGCTGCTGCCGCTGCTGCCGCCGAGCCGCCGCTTTCCTCGCTGCTTAAACCCTGCAGCCGCTCAGCATGCTGTTCCAAAAGCTCGGGTGGTATCACACTGCTGAAGGCTTTCAGCACAGCAGCACCCTCAAACAAGGCATCTTCTTCTTCCTCTGCTTCATTTCCATCCCCAGCCGCCATTGCTGCCAGCGGCGGCTGCTGCCAGCCGCCACTGCTGCCGGCAGCACTGGCGGCAGCAATGGCATCCTTACCTAAGCCCCGCCCTGCAAGCTACTGCTGAGCAGCCCATTGGTCTGAGGTTTCTGACCACCACCACAGCAGCAGCAGCTGCTGCTGCCGAGAGGGCCAGCAGCAGCAGCAGCAGCAGCAGCTCTGCATCGCCTAGCTGAACGTCTCCAGCTGCGCAGCAGCGCTGCCAGGGTTGCAGCTGGCATCTGCAGCTGCTCGACTGCTGTGTGCCGCCAAAATGGGTTGCTGTCTGGCTGGCTGCTGACCTTGGAGCTGATGCGCTGGTGCAGCTTGTGCAGGGCTGCTTCCGACTTCTGTTTGGCTTCTAGCATGCTCTGTTGACAGCAGCAGCAGCAGCAGCAGCGGAGTTTGGAGCAAGCAGAGGTGGTGCAGAGCACTAGGTAAACATGTCACGCATGGGGCAGGCACCACCTTGAACACTTCGTACACGTCGGTTGCTATGACAACCATCCTTCAGCCTGGTCCGACTTGATGGCTTGCTGGCTGACTGCCATGTATTGCAGTACCCCTGCACATGGTCTTAACCCATAAGCTTGATGTAGCTCCTCAACCATCTGCCTGGTTGACTCTCAAGTCTGCTCAGAACCCCCGCCATGACCCCCCCCCCCCCCCCCCCCCCCCCCCCCCCCCCACACACACACGTATTCCCGTCGCCAGACCTCAACCCGTCGCCAGACCTCAAACAACACCCTGTACCCCCTGCTGCTGGTGATGCTCTGTGCAAACATGCAGCTCATATCCTAAGCAGTACAGCCGACTGTTCACCTGCCCTCCCTGTGCCCTCACCCCTTGCCAGACCTGCTGAGGACCCATCAAAAGCCTCAATCATATAGCCTATATGTTGCCCTGTGACAGGCACCCACCTGCCGCTGCTTGTGGAGGTCTGTCAGATGCCCCGTGTATGCCGGCGTGTACGGTGCTGGTAGGTGCGGAGTTTGAGACGTAGGATGAATGCCTACAGACTCTTCACCCCATTGCACGTCCACCAAGTTTC
Organism: Desmodesmus armatus; assembly: GCA_007449985.2. Taxonomy (NCBI): domain Eukaryota; kingdom Viridiplantae; phylum Chlorophyta; class Chlorophyceae; order Sphaeropleales; family Scenedesmaceae; genus Desmodesmus; species Desmodesmus armatus. Next base: position 4,331 of record VIIQ02000315.1, read on the forward strand.
CCCAGTACCCTCCATGACTTACCCTGGGCCCACCCAGCCCCTCCCTGCACCTCAATCCAACCTGTACCTAAACCAAAACCCAAATCGTGGACGCACCTGCCGCTGCTTGTGGGGGTCTGTTTGGTGCCCCGTGTATGCCGCGTGTGCTGGTAGGTGTGGGGGTCCGAAACGCCGGCAGGAACGGCGGATGTGGCTGGGGGGTGGTGGCTGATCCTTCTGCTCTGCAAATGTTGCCGGCAGCGGCCGCTGCCTGTGCACTGGATACTGCGCCAACGTGTGCGCGAAAGGCACGTCTGTGCCTGTGGCAGGAGCAACACACAGGAACACGGCGGACGAGCAAGTCACGAAACATGGAGGGTGAACGGTATGAGGAGAGTAGTATGACACACAAAGAGTGACGTGTTTTTGTCTGTGAATGTCTGCAAGAAGGGGGATCTGCGGCGCGTGAGGGGGGGGGTCCTCCTGCGGATGGTGCCGGCAGCGGCTGCTGCCTGTGCACTGGATACTGCGCATTGCCCTTCCCAGGATATATGTGTATTGTTCTTCCCGCATAGAGCGCCTGCTGCCTGGGTCGCTGGTGCTTGCCCCATTGTCTGTACAACCACGTCATGTGGGTGGCCAGCCAGTGAGCCCCCCGCCCCCCTCGCTACTTGAAAAGAAACGCCAACCGGCATCATGCATCCCTCCTGCAGCTGCACTGCCACACATACGCCCTCGTGTACCGACCGTTCTGGCTGCAGCCGGCTGGTGCTGAGTGTGAGGTGCAGGAGTGACGAGCATGAGACATGGGGAGGTTTGCTGCCAGGTGCAAGCATACTGCAGGTGCTGAGGAGGGAGGAGGGCATCTCTGATACCCCCCCCCCCCCCCAAATCACACACAAGCCTGCAACCCCCTATCTTCCAAGTGTCTTACACACCTTCCTTGGATGGTGGAATGGTTGATTCATTGGCGGATGCACTCCCTGTGCCTACACCCACAGTGTGTCACACTGCTTTTACACACGCACCAGCTCTAGCCTGCACAACGAACACATTCCACTATGTATGCAGACGATCCCCAACTGCGCTGTCAAGCTGTCAAGCCCAGCCTCAGCGATGGTAGCTGGTCAACATACTGCAGCTGCTTGTTGGCCCTTTGGGGCACCCTCATGAGACCTTGGCTTGCTGCTACTACTGCTGAGACTTAGGATCCCCTCCCACAAGTACTGTACTGTACTGTTTGTCGCGCTGCGCAGAGGCAGCTCCCACACCGGCGGTCCTACCTGCAGCTGCATGTGCTGGTTCAGGTCCCCGGCGTTACTCCGAGGTCCTCCAACGCCAGCAGCACGTCTGACAAGTTTGTCTGGCTGCGTCCTGCGAGTTCTGCATAGCTGTGGCTGCCGGAGCAGACGGTTGCAAGGTAGCGCAGCAGCAAATCTCCCAGGATCTCCACTGCCGAGTCCTGACAGGCATCGAAGCCTGTTGCTTCTGCGATCTGGCTGCCACTACTCGCGAATGTGGCGGGAAAAGTCCTCAGCCATGCTGGCAGTGCTGGTGCTGTGTGGGGCTCAGGGCTGACAGTGCTGCATCAGACTGCAGGCACCCAGAGCCTTGGACAGGCCGGGAAAATTTGAAAAGCAATCCAAAGATGGAGTTAAGCAATTTAGGACAGCAGATACAGCCACCAGCCACCAACAAGATGATCAGCAGTGGACAACTTTCAAACCGATGCAGCACCTTCGTGAGTCTGGGGTGGCGCAGTTGTTCTGGTTATGGCAGTAGTAAATGATGGTGATGATGGGTCATGTGCTCGCCATGCCAATGCCTCTTTATGTCAATGACGCTTCGTCTGCAACGGACTGCTGCATGACCCGCAAATGTACACATACACATGTAAAGCATTACGTCAGGATCATTAAGCGCTAACTGCTTGCCTGCAAAGTTCGAAAGCTCATCACAGATCAAGCAGCAGCAGCACCCAGCTGGGTCATCAAAATCAGACGCACGTGCTCCTGCAGCCATCGCATGGCTTGTAGAGCTGAAACTTGAAGCTGTTGCAGGGCCTGCAAGGCCGTTAGCTCATAGACAGGACCTGGAGCTGCAACCATGGCGACCACTTTTCTTGGAGCAGACGCGAGGTATGCATCTCTTAGCAGTCTGCTGCTGCCTGTTGAACCTCTTGGACCCTTAGCAGATACATTTACCAACCTTAGCACGGCTGCAAGGTCCTCCACGTGCATTAGCAGCACTGTCTGGCATGTAGGCCATGCCGCTGGTGTCCTGCCCGTCCGTTGCTGTCTTCCACACTCAGCCGCTGCACTGCAAGTGGCCATTCATCGCTTTTCAGCACCGCTTAAAGCAACTTCGCCAGCAGAAACATGTATATTTTCCATACTCTTATCATCGTGCGGGTTTCTTTCAGTCCCACATGTCCTGCACCACTTCAAGCCTCCTGCACTGCAGCACCACCACCAGCCATTCACCATCGTCGCCCATGCTGCAAAACAAGCACTGTGCTGCCAACAGTGTTGCACCAGCATCATTAGAGCACCAGCATCGTGCCAGCATCAGCACCAGCACCAGCACCACCACCAGCACCAGCACCAGAACGAGCACCAGCGCCTCTTACAGCACCAGCGCAACGCCAGCATCATACAGCTCAGCGCCAGCACCAGCACCAACCCCAGCACCCGCACTAGCAACAGCGCCAGCTGCAGCGTCACCACCAGCATCAGCACCAGCACCCCACTAGCAACAGCAGGAGCGCATGCACGAGCATCAGCGCCTCCCACAGCACGAGCACAACGCCAGCATGAGTACAGCATCAGCGCCAGCACCCGCGCTAGCAACAGCATCAGCACCAGCATCAGCACACTAGCAACAGCACGCGCGCAAGCACGAGCACAGCACGAGCAACAGCACTAGCACCGGCATCAGCGCCAGCATCAGCGCCAGCACCGGCCCCAGCACCGGCACCAGCACCCCACTGGCAACAGCAGAGCGCAAGCACTAGCATCAGCAGTGCTCGACACGAGCACCAGCGCGCCCAGCAGCACGAGCGCAAGCACCACAACAGCGTGAGCGCCAGCATCAGCATGCGTACTACCACCAGCCACAGCAACAGCATGAGCACCAGCACCCGCACTAGCAACAGCAACAGCAACAGCATGAGCACAATGCCAGCACCGGCGCCAGCACCAGCACCAGCACCAGTACTACCACCAGCACCAGCCTTCCACCTGTCGTCACTCATGCTGCATAACTAAAACCACTCTACCACCAGCAGTTGCATCAGCGCCAGCACCAGTGTCAGCGCCTGCACAACCGCCAGCACTAGCCCTCCACCCACTGCTACTTGTGCTGCATACATAGTGTGAAAGTACCACCCGTCGATTAAATACTACTGTAGTACTCCCCCCCCCCCCACCCCACCCACCCAAAAAAACATGTTTGTGCAATATTCAGGCCTTGGCAACAGGCCCAGGCCAATCGGGCATTCACAGTGGCCCCAGTGCTGTGGCTACCTACAGCAAAGATGGCTGGTGTCTTCACACCCCCCCCCCCCTTAGCCCCCCCCCCCCCCCCCCCCCCCCCCCCCCCAGCTGCTGCCCACACTCCTCTCGCCCCCCCCCCTCCCCCCCCCTCCCCTTCAAGGTATCAACGACAAAACCGTTGACCACATGTGATGTTGACTGTGTGTGTATGGTATGTGCAGGTCTTCACGAAGACCTTGAGCGGTTGGAGCGTGTGATTGTCAAGGACTACAAACAGGATGCCAAGGGACACAAGGACAAACTGATGCAGGTAGTTAGCAACTGTCACTGTTATTGTTACATTCAATTTCATTGGTGACGTTGCAGGCTTTGCACATGGTATGCCAAGTCACGCTGGGTGCCAGGCAGCTCGCCACATACATACTTTTTTTGTGACACATCATGACTCTGAACACAATTGTGCTCAACACCATCATGCTGACGAGTATCTGTTGACTTGTGTTGTGTTGTGCAGAACCACAGGGTCAGGAAGCGCATCGATGAGATGCAGGGCATAGCAAACAAGCTGGTGAGCAGCTGGGGACATGCGGTGGGGTGAAGAATGGTAGTACGTGTGAGCACGAGGCAAGGTGTGCCTCAGTAGTGCTGACAGTGATTTTCTCTGCAGTCTCGGCAAGCCCGTCAACAGCAAGGTTGGCAGCAGTGCAGCAGCAGCAGCAGGATTGCGACTGACACAGCAGCAGCAGCAGCAGCAGCAGCAGCAGCAGCAGCAGCAGGGTTGCCAACAGAACACACCAGCAGCAGGTTGAAGCTGGCTACAGCTGCAGTCCACATGCAGTAGCTTTTCATGTCCCAATTGCCGTCACTAGTTTGGTTTCCAGGTACTACTGCCCTTGCTCATGTTGCTGCTGCTGCTGCTGCTGCTGCTGCTGCTGCTGCTGCTGCTGCTGCTGCTGCTGCTGCTGCTGCTGCTGCTGTCATGCTATCATTGCTTCAGCTCAAGGTGTATGAGGATGACACGGAGGAGTCGCGGCACAGGAAGGAGGAGATTGCAGCGTTGGGCGCGGACAACCCGACAGCAGTGTACGCGTGAGTGTGCGGCTGGCCCGCTTCTGTTATGCACGGCACTCGGGGGGTGGGGGGGGGTGCCCCATTGACCAAGGTGATCTCTGGCACTGGGTGCAAACAATCCGACAGCAGTGTGCGCGCGAGTGGCTGCTGAGCTGTTTCCACCCTGTGTGGTGTTTATTGGGGGGGGGGGGGGGGGGGGCTGGGAATGCTTGCACGTTTGGGGGGGGGGGGGGGGGGTGCTGTCTCTATACCACAGGAAGGAGGAGATTGCAGCACTGGCGCAGACAACTCAACAGCAGTGTACGCGTGAGTGCCTTGCACCTGATGCAATACCGGGTGGAGGGGGGGGGGGAGTTACAATCGGTCGCTACACCGCTGGGCCTTTTCTGCTACAGATTGATGAAGTCAGTGCTGGGCGCAAACAACCCCAGCAGTGTACGCGTGAGTGGCTGCTGCGCTGTTTCCACCCTGTGCTACGTTATGGGGGGAGGGGGGTGGTGGAGGAGGGTACCTGTGGATGCTTTCGCTGGGCGGTACTGTTTACCATACCACAGGAAGGAGGAGATTGCTGCGTTGGGCGCAGACAGCCAGCAGCAGTGTACGCGTGAGTGCCACAGGTTGCTAGCTCGTAGCACTGCACGCAAACAACCCCAACAAGCAGTGGTTTTTTTTTGTCTGGAGCACTTGTGGGCGCTGCATGCTGTCCCCTGCATTGCACTGTGGGGGTGTGCTGGTCAGGACGCATGCACCCCTCACCAAGCACCACAAGCCCCCCCCCCCCCCCCCCCCCCCCCCGCTATTTTGTGACCGCCTCAAGGACGGTGTGCGTGAGTACCACAAGCCCCCCCCTCCTAGACACGCACGCACGCGCCACAACGACACCATCTTCTTACACGCTCTCCCCCCCCCCCCCCCCCCCCCGTCTTCCTTTGCCCCCGCAGCAAGTTCTACGACCGTTTGAAGGAGCTGCGTGAGTACCACAAACGCTTCCCGGTGCACGACGTCAGCAATCCAGAGGATGACAGTGAGATGCTGCAGGAGGAACCTAAGGTGGTCTTCACAGGGGAGGAGGCAAACGGCAGGTGAGTCATCTGTGTATGTATGTGTGTGTGTGTGGGGGGGGGGGGGGGGCGCACGACGTGGGGAGGGGGGGGGTGTTGTAGGCATACAGGATACATGTGTGTGTGTTGGGGTGGGGGGGGGGGGGGGAGGAGGCGGGTCAGGGCATCAGCAATTCAGAGGATGACAGTGAGCTGCTGCAGGAGCAACCAAACAGGTGGTGTTCACAGGGGAGGAGGCCAACGGCAGGTGGGTTATCTGGGCGGGGGGGGGGAGAGTGGGTGTTCACCCTACGGCGTGTGGGTGGGTGGGTGGGGGGGGGGGGGGGGCAAACCAGCCTCCCACCTATTCATGCACAGTCTCTTTCCCCCCGAATGCTGTGATGTGGTGCAGTCATTGCAAGACCACCTGTGCTGTTGACGCCGCTGCTGCTGCTGCTGCTGCTGCTGCTGCTGCTGCTGCTGCTGCTGCTGCTGCTGCTGCTGCTGCTGCTGCTGCTGCTGCTGCTGCTGCTGCTGCTGCTGCTGCTGCTGCTGCTGCTGCTGCTGCTGCTGCTGCTGCTGCTGCTGCTGCTGCTCAGGTACCTTGACCTCCACGAGCTGCACCGTGTGTTCACCAACGGCAAGTTTGGCCGACAGGTTGACTACCTGGAGTACCTCGGCAGCCTCAATGACTTTGATGCGTTACCCAAACATGAACGACTCAAGACACCATACAGGTCAGTGGCTGAGGCTTCTTGAAGTACGCCCCCCCCCCCTCCGCATTCTTGCATCCCTCCTCTCACCATACCCTCTTGCATGCCTCCTTGCACCCTGCACGACTCCCCCCCCCCCCCTCCCGCCCACCACACCCCCAAACCGGGATATTCAGACTGTCTGGAGTACCTGGGCACCCTCGACGACTTTGATGCACTGCCCAAACATGACCGACTCAAAGCCCCATACAGGTATGAGGTTGACCCCACCAAGGCCCCCCTCCTTGTCCCCAATTGACGCCCCCCCCCCCCAACCCCCCCCCCCCCCCCCCCACCCCCCACCCCCCCCCCCCTCCCGCGCCCCAATGCCTTCTGCTTCAGGTCTTGCAGGACGCAGCACTGATGCTGGTGTCTAGCAGCATACACTCCCCCCCCCCACCTGCCCCCGCCCCCTATCCCCCCCCCCCCCTCCCCCGCTCACCGCCCCGCACTTTCTGTACCACTTTGAGGACCTGGGCAGCTTACTCAACCTCGCAGTGCTGCCAGCAAACATGCACCACCGGCAAGCACCCTGCAGGCTACAATCTTGTACCAGCCCGTGCTGATCGCTATGTTAGAGACCATTGACAAGCCACACGAGCAATCCCATCCCCCCCCTCCCGCTGCTGCTGCTGCTGCTGCTGCTGCTGCTGCTGCAGGGAGTACCTTGATCAGCTGCTGTCGTACCTGCTGTCGTTCTATGAGCGCACACAACCGCTGAGCCAGGTGCACAAGCAGCTGCAGAAAATGACGGGAGAGTGGAGGCCGCATGGAAGGAGGGGCAGGTGGGCACGAGGGAGTTATGTTCTGTTGTCCATTCATGTGTGTGAGATTCTCAGTGTCAGTTGCTGCAAGGTGTTGCTGTCACAAGGGCTAGATCATACATGTGTTCTGGCCATCAACTGCTATACTGTCCTCCAGTGCACCTGACTGCACTCTATTGCACTCTACAGTACTGTAATGCATGTACTGTAATGCACTGTAGTGTACTGTACTTTGCTGCACTCTACAGTGCTGTGACTTGTTGTTTTCTCGCCGCACTTTGCTATGATAACTGTAACAATGCACTGCATAGTACCGTACTTTGATGGATGGAAGTACTCTGTTGTACGTGGTGTGTACAACGCTTGTACTGCTGCTGCTGCTGCTGCTGCTGCTGCTGCTGCTGCTGCTGCTGCTGCTGCTGCCACTGCTGCTGCTGCTGCTGCTGCTGCTGCTGCCACTGCTGCTGCCACTGCTACTGCTGCTGCTGCTGCTGCTGTAGGTTGCTGGCTGGGAGGACCGCGGGCTGGGTGGTGTCACCAGTGAGGCTCAGCTGGCTGCACAGCAGCTGAGTGAAGACCTGGAGGCATACAGCGACCCAACAGAACTAGAAGCACTGGGTGAGTAATGTAGGGTTTATGGTTGGGTTTCAGGGTTAGGGTTTATGCTAGAAGCACTGGGTGTGTAATGCTTGTCTGCAACAATGTAGTACATGCAGTAGTATTATTTCAGCAGTGGTAGCGTGTTGTGCATGCTAGGTTCAACACAAGGTAGGATGGTCAGCTGGCGGCGCAGCAGCTGCGTGAAGACCTCGAGGCACACAGCAACCCAACAGAGCTAGAAGCACTGGGTGAGTGTGCTGTGATTGATACAGCAGTGTGTGTTACCCTATAGTTTATCACCCTATTGCATCGATTCCTTTAGGAAGAGATGCAGATACAGCGCATGGGTCTCACACCCACACACATGACTGCCAAAACAGGTCACCAGTATGGTCCAAGAGTGGGCCTAGCAAGCCTTGGCTGGGCAATGTGTAAAAGTACGATAACAAGGAATAAACTGCTTCTGTTTATGGAGGGTATGGATGCAGCGGTTGAAAGTCCCAACACTGCACCAGCCGCTGACGACAGGGTTGCAAAATGGTGTCGCATCACGATGGACGTGTGTATTTGTCGTTTGCGGCTGGGGCACGCCTGTGCCCCCCAGACGCTTGGTTGAAAAGACACAAAAACAATATACATGGACGATATCCTTGCACGTGCTAAACTGCACTGTACGCCGCTTGTCAGCACCAAGATGCTTGAAGATAACAATGAAAACGCGTTTCATGTGGTCCTTGGGTACGTGTTGCGAGACACATGCGGGATTGAGTAATGGGTGACTGACAGACCGTCAGCTGTACATGCGAGTGCCGAAGAGATAAGGACATCGGCTTTAGTCTGACCATCAGCAACGGTTGCGTGGAGCAGGCACACGACACAGGGGTGCAAGGGTGCAGCAGATTCGTACACTCGCCGCTGGTGCTCTGCTGCTGGTGCTGCTGTAAGCGTGCCGTTGAGCAATGAGTGCGGTGCCATATTGGTGCCCGATCATGTCACATGCAGTTTATACGCGAACAAGGTACAGGACTTGGAAGGCTGGGAAGGGCCGTTAGCAGCACACAGAGATCCAGCAGCAGCACCCCAGCAGCAGCACTTGTTTACCACCTGGGCAGCAGCGGCCCTGCAATAAGAGAGCCTCACCCTGCTACTAGCTATCCGCCTGTGACAGCTAGTCTGCAAAGGTCAGGGTACACCAACTTCATAAAGAACACTAGGACGGAATCGATGCAGTACTGACGCCACCCGGGCGTTAGACGTTCTATAGTAATGCAATCTGGAGCGGGCAGCTGGCAGCACAGCAGCTGAGTGAAGACCTGGAGGCATACAGCGACCCAACAGAACTAGAAGCACTGGGTGATTTATCCAAAACCCCATGACATGGATGTTAGCAGTAGGGTTTAGTTGTGTGAAGCGTATGTTATAGAGTGAGGCTGAGGGGCAGCTGAGTGAGGACCTGGAGGCATGCAGCAACCCAACAGAACTAGACCCCAGCACTGGGGGGGGGTGATTGGCTGTAGTGTCATTGACACAGTTGATGGCAGTGGTAGCATGTTGCAATGCTATGTTTTATAGAAGGTAGGATGGTCAGCTGGCGGCATAGTGGATGAGTGAGGACCTGGAGGCATACAGCGACCCGACAGAACCAGAAGCACTGGGTCCAGAGTGGTATGATGTCATGGACCCCAATATATGCATGCCACAAGCCATAACAAAGCACAATGCTGAGGATCAGAGTGATGTGATCTGGTCTGAGTTGTGGTTTTGTCTGAATTGTGATCTGTCTGAAATGCAGGTGCTGAGCAGCTGAAGGTGAAGCTGTCTGGTTGGGCCTGAAGTGTGGCGGCACCATCCCCCTCCCCGACCATGCCTCACACTCCTTGCAAGATCTCCCCCCTCCCCATCCCCCCCCCCCCCAAAACACACACAAACGCACAACACACCCCTTGTCACCACATTCACCGTTTGTTGCCTGTAGGTGCTGAGCAGCTGAAGGTGAAGCTGTCTCAGTTGGGTCTGAAGTGTGGCGGCACCATACAGCAGCGGGCCCAGCGGCTGTACGCAATCAAGGGCAGGAGGTGAGGCAAAAGGGGGAGGGGGGGTATAATGGACACGGGTGCAAGCAGAATGCACCTTAGTTGCAGCCTATTTGTTGCCTCTTTGCAGGTTGCCGCCAGGGCTTGATGTGTGGAGGAGTTTGGTGGGCTGTAGCCCCATGCGCAGCTTTATGTCTATGTGCACATGCCCATAGGTTTGGTACTGCAACTGCATCTGATAAATATATTGCGGCTGCTGCTGCTGCTGCTGCTGCTGCTGCTGCTCAGCTTGGATGAGTTGGACGCCAAGATGTTTGCACCGAGTGTGACCGTGGCGGGCAAGAGTGAGAAGGAACTCGCCAAGCAGGAGCAGGTGTGTTTTGGGTTTAGGGGGTGGGGGTGGGGGTAGTGGCAACCCACTCTTCCGTTTGGCTGTCGTTGATGTGTGGACATGCACAGGCTTTGCCAGTGTGTGTGTGTGGGGGGGGGGGGATGCACAGCCTTTGGGGGGGGGGGGGTGATCCGTTTGGTACAGGGGTCCCGGGGGGGGGGGGGGGGGGACATGTAGCAGCAGCGGCAGCAGGTAGCAGAGGTGTGACCGTGGCTGGCAAGAGTGAGAAGAAACTTCCCAAGCAGGAGCAGGAGTGTCAGCAGAGGTAATGCATGTACTGTCGTGCATGCTCACTAGCAATGGTCCTACTATGATAGTCAGATCAGGCAAAAGCACCCAGGAGTGCATCGGTGTCGGTTTGAGGAGGTGGACAGCGTTGTCCTGCAGAAAACAGGCGAGAAAACAGGCGAGAGATATCTCTATGACAATACGGAAAGCATTCACCGGGTGGAGGCCGTTGTGCTCTCAGTTTGTGGACATGCACAGCCCCCCCCCCCCCCCCCCCCCCCTGGGGGGGGGGGTTGGGGGTTGGGGTGATGTTTGGAGGGGTGCGTGGCGGGGGCTGTACATGTGAGGTTTGTGGGGTGCGTGGACAGGGGGCAGGGGCTGCACAGATGCAGCAGCAGGTACACGGAGAAGTGGCTTACCATGAAAGACTAGGGGGGTGAACAGCTTGTGTTACAGAAGAGAGGGGACATGCCTCTGGTCCCAAGGTGCACGATTTGAACCCCTCTGGTGTGTCAGTGCTTATAGTGGTTGTCCCACCGACGTGGGACTGCTACTGTTAGCACTCGCACACCAAAGGGGTTCAGTGTGTGCAGCATGGGACTGAATGCTGCGCTCAGCACCCCACTAGCCAAGCCCTTGGGCTGCACAAGTGCCTAAGGATGATGTTGCTCTGATCAAGGCTGTCTTTCCTCCGCGTGCTCTGATCAAGGCTAGCCTAGCACCGGTTAAACTGCCTTCTGGTCCCTTGCTGCACGAATTGGACACCTCTGGCATGTATCTCCCACGGACGTGCAAGGACTGCCCGTTTCAGCACTCGCACACCAAAGGGGTTCAGTGTGTGTTGCTTGGGACTGGACGCGGCGCTTGGCACCCACTAGCTAGGCGTACAGGCTGCACAAGTGCCTTAAGATGATGTTGCTCTAGCCTAGCACCATCCCTCATTCCCTTTTGTTGGGTGTTCCCCCATGAGCCTCTGGCTCCCTCGTGGGTTGCTCAGCTTTTGCTGAGCCAATAACTGTAACTGTAATTGTAACTGTTGGGTGCTACCAAAGGGGGGGGGGGGACTCGCACCAGCAAGTAACTTTTCGTCCCTGCAGCACAGATTGGGTTCCTCTGGTGTGTCAGTGCTGAAATTGACTGCTCCGCCAAGCAGGAACTGTCATTTCAGCACTTGCGCCAGAAGGGCTCAGTGCGTGATGCATGGGACGAATTGCGGTACCTAGATGCCATTAGCTAGGCGTATAGGCTGCACACATGCCTCGGTATGCTGGTTGGTTGCTGCTTGTGTGCACCTCATACATGCTGACTGTGCGCATGGACCCCCACTGCCCTTTGCTTCCAACGCTGATGCCCAGCTGTCTCAGCCCCCCCCCCCCCCCCCCCCCTCTTCTCATACAAGCCCTGTACCATCGTTGTATACCGTAACACCCCCCCCCCACTTCTGTTCTGCAGCATGCCCTTGCTGCCGCCAAGGCAGAGGCTCAGGTGTCCCAGCCCTTGCCGTGCAATTCCAGTGATTGCAGAGAGTGCAGCGTGTGCCCCCCCACCCTACCCCCACCCCACCCCCCCCCCCCGCCTGCCAAAGTTAAGGCCCAGCTCCCCCCCCCCCTTCCCCGACGCCCTTCCTGTACAAGCCCTGTACCATCGTTGTATGCCGTATTACCCCCCCCCCCTCTTTTTGCAGCATGTCCTGGCTGCCGCCAAGGCAGAGGCTCAGGTGCCCCCCCCCCCACACACACACACACGTATTGGCAGCAAGCCCTTACATGGTTGCGGAGTGTGCATCAGTCGCTGTTGTTGTCCATTGACCTGCAGAACGCCCTTGCTGCCGCCAAGGCTGAGGCTCAGGTGCACAGGCCCTTTACTTGCAAGTTCAGTGCATGTTTGCTGAGAGTGCAACATGCCCCCCCCCCCCCCCCCTTTTGCTGCCAAAGTTGAGGCCCAGCTCCCCTTCCCCTGCCCCCCCCCCCTCTGAGAGTGCCGTCGCTGCCTCCCACCCCTGTCTTGTACAAGCCTGGTACAAGACTTATCAACGCCAACCCCCCCCCTTTTGTTGTTGTCAATTGTCCTGCAGCATGCGCTGGCAGCCGCCAAGGCTGAGGCTCAGGTGTCCCGGCTGGTTGAGCTGTTGTCCAACATCATCAGCGACACCCGGGGACGCGTGGAGAAGAAGCAGGCACAGGTGAGTGGTTTTGGGGGGGGGGGGGGTGGGAGAGGGGGGGAGAGAGGGGTTGGCTGGCTGGGCGGTTGGGGCATGGTCAGCTGTATATAGGGCAGATTCTGGATGTTGGATCGGAAGAGGAACCCGGCGGCAGGTGCTGTTGATGTGTGGTTGGTTGAGCTGTTGTCCAACATCATCGGCGACACACGGGGACGTGTTGAGAAGAAGCAGGCACAGGTGGGTGGCCATCCATGGATGCCAGTTTCTCTGATTGTGGCAGCTGTAGAAACTCGTACTGTATCTGACGGCATTGCTCGTGACCATATTTGTGCAAATTTCTTTGCCCCATACTATTGGGCAGTTGCTGGGGGTGGGGGGGGGGGGGGGGTCCAGAAGTGTTTAGGGGGAGGAGAACACACCGCAGCTTTCACGTTCCAGCCACAGACACATCCGCAGTGCGCAAGTATCGATGGGAGTGCAAATGCATCTGCATGAACATCACTTTTGTGATGCACATTCCTTTGCCGGCACATTCAATGATGGTCGAGTCACTCAGTGAGGTAACTCAGTTTTGCTGCATGATACCTCCCCAGACGTATGATAAATGCGTGTCGTTGTGGAAGAGGCTGAAGAGGATGGTGCAGCAGCTGGTGGCAATGCTGAAGAAGAGCTACATGTCTTCACCCCCCTCCCCCCCCCCTCCCTCCCCCCCCCCCCCCCCCCCCCCCTTCAATTGCCTGCTGCATGATTATGAAAGCCGTCTGGTTGCATCACTCTAGCCTGCTGTACTGCTGTGCCGCACTATGCTGCATGACATGTGTTGACGGCGTCACTTTGGAACGCTGTTGTGCACTGCGTTTTTACACCCCCAGACGTATGAGGAGATGCTTGCGGACTTGGAAGAAGCTGAAGGGGAGGGGGCAGCTGCCGTGATGAGGATGAAGAGGAGGAGTACGTCTACAACATGCCCCCCCCCCCCCCCCCCCCCGGCCCCCTCCCTTCATCCCCACCACCACCACTACCCCAGCTACCATGCCTACTGGACGATATGAAAGCTTTGTATGTACTGACATGAAACGGTCTGCTGAACTTTTCTGTTGCCTTGCACCTCCCCAGACATACGAGGAGATGCTCGCGGATTTGGAAGAAGCTGAAGGGGAGGGTGCAGCTGCTGATGACAATGATGAAGAGGAGGAGTATGTGTACAACCCTCCCCCCTCCCCACCCACCCCCCCCCCCCCCCCCCACCCCCCACCCCACTACAGTTGCCTACTGAACAATTGCTGAACGAGCGGTGGATGGACTAACTACAGCACTGTGTCTGGCGTACTGCTGTGCCGCACTGCACTGTCTTTTCTCCCCCCCCCCCCCCCCCCCCCCCCAAACCCCACCCCACCCCCCGCAGACGTATGAGGAGATGCTTGCCGACTTGGAAGAGGCAGAAGGGGAGGGTGCAGCTGCTGGTGATGAGGATGAAGAGGAGGAGTACGTGTACAACCCCCTGAAGCTGCCGCTGGGTTGGGACGGCAAGCCCATCCCCTACTGGCTCTACAAGCTGCATGGGCTCAACATGGAGTTCAAGTGCGAGATATGCGGCAACTACAGGTATGGTTTGACCCTCAGGGTAACGGATGGTGTGGAGTGTGTAGAGGGGGTTGAGGAAAGGGGTGGCAGCGGTGTGTATGTGGATAGTGTGTGGGTGTTGGATGTGGGACGTGTACAAGCTGCATGGGCTGATTATGGAGTTCAAGTGTGGAATTTGCGGCAACTGCAGGTATGAAGGGGGGGGGGGTATGGGAGAGGCGGGAAAGGGGCGGGAAAGGGGCGTGGAGGGTCACCGCCAAGAGGTTGGGGAAGTTGTGTGTCGTGTGCCCGGGGTGTAGGGGAGGGGGGAGGGGGGCAAGAAGTACAGATTGGGCAGATGCTGGTGTTGTGCTGTGCTTTCACTCCTGTGATGCGCGCTGCGCTGCAATCCGCGCCCTCTGCCCTTGTGTTGCTCTTGTTCATACAGCTACTGGGGTCGGCGTGCGTTTGAGCGCCACTTCAAGGAGTGGGCACCCCTGCCGCCCTGGTTTGTTACATGAGTGCTTCGTATTGCTTGCCCATGATGCTGTGTGCTGTGCTGCGTGCTGTCCCCCCCCCCCCCCCCCCCCCCCCCCCCGCAATGCATATGTGCAGCTACTGGGGTCGCCGTGCGTTTGAGCGTCACTTCAAGGAGTGGCGTCATGTCAACGGCATGAAGGCGCTGGGCATCCCCAACAACAAGGACTTCTTTGAGGTCACGCAGATCGCTGACGCACAGGCGCTGTGGAAGACGATACAGGTGGGTGCTGTTTGGGCTCCCGGGCGCCAACACGGGGGAAGGAGGTGTGTGTGTTGGGGGGGGGGGTGCAGGGGTTGCAGACGACATGAGCACTTGAGGGTGAGGGTTGAGACTGAAATAGGTCACGTTGGTGCGCTGGGCATACCCAACAAGGAGGTCGCGCAGATTGCTGATGCACAGGCGCTGTGGAAGACGATACAGGTGGCGGGGGGGGGGGGGGGGGGGGGGGGGGGGGGGGAGGGGGGGGGTTGTTGTGACGAGGGGGGGATGGAGAGGGAGTGTGTCAATAGTGGCGAAAGGTGTCGCCTGGGACTGCACCAGCAATCATTGATCAGTGATAAACACCCCACAACAGACACCACAACAGTGTTGGCCCTTCCACATCAATCATGCAGGAGCGTCACACTGGTGGGTTCAACCCTGAGATGGATGAGGAGCTGGAGGATGCCAGTGGCAACGTCTACAGCAGGCGGGTGTACGAGGACCTGCGGAGACAGGGACTGCTGTGAGCAGCAGCAGCAGCAGCAGCGCACTGCGGTGATGGCGGCAGCAGCGGCAGCGGCAGCAACGGCGGTGACGCCAAGGCCTGCTGTGAGCAGCTGCGGGTGCAGCAGCAGCAGCAGCAGCAGGCGTGTCTACGAGGACCTGCGGAGACAGGGACTGCTGTAAGCAGCAGCAGCAGCATGTGCAAGTGCAGCAGCGCATGGCGGTGTCGTAGGGACTGCTGTGAGCTGCTGCGGGTGCAGCAGCAGCAGGCGCGTCTTCGAGGACCTGCAGAGACAGGGCCTGCTGTGAACAGCAGCAGCTGCAGCAGCAAGTGCAGCGGACGGCGGTGTCGTAGGGAGCGCTGTGAGCTGCTGCTGCAACAGCAGCAGCACGCATGCAGGGCGTTGGTGACGGCAGGGCCTGTGAGCAGCAGCAAATGTGTGAGCAGCACATGCAGCATGTACAGCTGAGGCAGCAGCAGCAGCTGTATGTGCAGGGTTGCTTGATGCAGCACCAGCAGTAGCAGCAGCCGCAGCACGCACGTAAGCAGGGACCTGGGGGAACAGGGCTGCTGTGAGCGGCAGCTGTATGTGCAGGGTTGCTGATGCAGCAGCAGCAGCAGCAGCAGGCTTGGCTGGAGGTCAGTTGGTGCCATACAGCCCTGGAACGGGGCCGTCAGCAGCAGCCATAGCTGCAGCAGCAGACGTTGTTGTGGCAGCGGTTTAGGTTGTTGTAGCTGCAGCGGTTTAGCAACTGCTGGGCCGTGCAGCAGCTGGTGCAGCTGATTCCAGCAGCAGTCTGGCCAGCAAACCACAGCTGTTGTTGCAGCAGTGGCTGACATGTATTGAGGACTTGCCACACACGAGTATATGTTCTGGCATAGTGCTATCAGTTGCTTGTTTTGTGGATGCTGCTGCTGCAGCTGCTGGGCTGTCTTGCTAGCCTGTACATGTCCTGTGCCTTTTGAAACGTTTTGGGTGCTGCCAGAGGCGCACTGTTTCTGCACATAACAGCTTTGGCAACCCTCATAGCGGTGTTGAGCATTCTTGAACATCACTTTTTTCCTGTCAGAATCAGAGCCAAGCTGGAGTTCAGTCCTCACCTCCCAGGGAGTGAGGTGTTGACCATGTGTGTGACAATGATCACGAGTGGGGCACCGTGCACCCGTCCAAAAGCTTGACTACTTGACTTTGTCGATTTCAGACACGAGGCACGCTGGTTGCTGTCAACTTGCAAGATCGCCGGGACTGTCGAAAGTCTTGATAGGCCCGTCAAGGCTACGCAACATCCCAAAAGAACAAACTCAATATTCATCGTCCTTTGATCAGGCATTCGAGCAGCACAGAGCGCCATGGAGGACGCCTTTTACTGGATCGTGTTTGCTGCTTTCTGTATGCCGGTGATAGCTCTGGTGTGGAACCAAGGGGTGGGCAGCTTGGTGGAAGACACAGTAGCATCAAGAGCGTTCCGCAACAACTACCTGCTGGTGTACTGCTTCCAAATGCGTGAGTGCTGGGCCTGAAACAGCAGTGTCCTGTTTCTGTCAGCGATCTGTGGCCCCCAGCCTGCAGCAGCAGCTTGAGGGTGTGCATCGTCATAACATATCGTGTTTTTTCCGGACACTGCACACCTCAGCAGCTGTTGCAAGGCTGTAAGCTGTAAGCTGTTGATATGTCCTGATCAGGCAGGCACCAAACTCCCACCAACTGACTTGACTGTTGACAACCGCTCTTTGCTGCCTTTGTGCCCCTCCTCTGCTGCTTTGTTCTGCATGCTGCTGCACAGTGGGAGACTGGCTACAGGGTCCTTATGTATACGCGCTGTATGAAAAGTATGGTTATTCACCAGCACAGATTGGGCAGCTATTCATCGCTGGGTTTGGGTCCTCCCTTGTGGTGGGGACCTTCATTGGAGCACTGGCAGACAGACTGTGAGTATTGGCGTTGGGTTTTGGGGGGGGGGGAGCGGTGTCTGAGAGGGGGGGGGGAGGTAGAAGTAGGTGTTCTGAGCAACAAGCCAGCCGGCAGTCTTGGTGGTGGGCACCTTCATTGGAGCACTGGCAGACAGACTGTGAGTATTCTAGCTGGGAGGGGGGGGGGGGGGGGGGGGGGGGGTGGCAGGGGGGGGGGGTTCAGCAACATGTTGCAACCAGCCAGCCAGCCAGCCAGCATACTAGCAGTGGTATGGGGGGCCAGCAGTACTAGCAACGTACTACCCCATAGCAAGAGAGTTTGCGTTTGACTTTTCACCATTACAGATCGGCTTTTAGCCTTTCTGGTGGTGGGGACCTTCATTGGAGCACTGGCAGACAGACTGTGAGTCATGTCGCTGGGGTTTGGGAGGGGGATGTGTCGGGGGAGGGGGGGAGTGTGTCGGGGGAGGGGGGGAGGGTAGAACTAGGCGTTCCGAGCAACCAGCCAGCCAGCAATTGTGGTGGTGGGAACCTTCATTGGAGCACTGGCAGACAGACTGTGAATGCTGCCGCGGGGGGGGAGGGGTGGTGTGGAAGTGGGTGTTTTCAGGGACCGTTGCAACCAGCCAGCTAGCTAGTATACTAGCAGTGGTATGGGGGGCCAGCAGTACTAGCAATGTGCTACCGCCATGGCAAACAGATTATGGCTTCGCCTGTTCACCAGCACAGACCGGCTTTGGGTCCTCCCTTGTGGTCGAACCTTCGTCGGAGCACTAGCAGACAGACTGTGAGTACTGGCGTTGGGTAGGGGGAGGGAGGGGGGAGTGGTGGTCCACCCACTCAGTGTGGCCAGCCAGCAGTCACTTCCATTGGCCAGCAGCGACAGCAGGGACAGTGTGCTGGGCTCGGCTCTGCAGGAACATGCAACGCCGACGCTGCAGCTGTTGGGCAAGAGCTGAGGCAGCTGAAGACGTCCAAGATTATAATGGCGGCAGCTGGCGCGGGGGCCTCCCGTTTAGTACTTAGCGTACTTACCGTTTATCACAAACTCCGTCTTTCAACACACATCTTCAATGGAGTGACCTTGACTTGAGAGGCTGGAGTAAGCAAAAGGGGATGGCAGCCCTTGAGCCTCCTTTCCTCTGGTGCCTCCTCTTATCCAGTGCAAAGCTTTGTCCTCAACACTGCGCCTTTCACATGTGTACCGCAGGGGTCGCCGCACAGCTGGTCTAGCGTATGTGATCACGTACAGCCTGAGCTGCTGCACCAAGCACAGCCCCAACTTCTGGGTGCTCATGTTGGGCGCGTCCTGGGAGGCATTGCCACGTCACTGCTGTACAGCGCCTTCGAGTCGTGGCTGGTGGCAGAGCACTTCAAACACGGCTTCTCAGGTGGGGTTTATGGTGGGGGGGGGAGATTTGTGTGGGTGGGTGTGTGGGGAGGGGGGGGGGCAGCACAAGGACAACTCTGTGCACGTGGGTGGTGTGAACAGCGAGAGCAGGGGAGAATTGCAAGGGCTTGAGTCGTGGTTGGTGGCGGAACACTTCAAACACGGCTTCTCAGGTGGGTCTGTGGGGGAGGGGGGTGACTTGTGTGTGTGTCGACAGAGGTTGTGTGTGTGTCGACAGAGGGAGTACTTGGATACATGCAAGCTCACTAAGACTGTGTGTCGACAGAGAGACTGCATGCGTGCACATGCATGCTGGCTAGCAGTCATCCGACAAGGATAGTCAAACAATGACGCTAGTACGGAAAACCAGGGTGATCCCTGCATCAAAGCTTTCGTTAGAGCGAGGTAATAAGGAAGGCGTTCACCTGGTTGTGTTCTTGCGCTTACGACAGTCTACTGTGTGTGTGGGGGGGGGGGGTTAAAGAGGCGTACGGGGAGGGGGGGGGAGGCCTAAACCCTGAACCAGACATTTGCCTGGGCGGTTTCATGGGCAACGGCCTGATGGCAATCCTTGCCGGATTCATCCTTGCTGAATTTCGAAAGATTTTCTTTTGGAACAAATGGACCTCGGCTGTGTGACGGCCCCTCTTCCACCCTCTGAACTGCCGCCTACAAGAATGTTTGGCCACTCGGATTTGCATGCGCACCGTAGTTCACCATCCTAAATGTTGCTTTTTGCTTTGTTGCTGTGTTGTGCACTGCAGAGCAAGCCCTGAACCAGACATTCGCGTGGGCAGTGTTCATGGGCAACGGCCTCATGGCAATCCTTGCCGGATTCATCGGAGACGGCCTTGTGGAAAAATTGGGTCTTGGACGCGTGGCGCCCTTCGATGCCGCAATCGTGTTCATGCTGATAGGAGGGGCCATCATGATGGCGACTTGGCCGGAAACTATGGAGACTCAGGCAGCAAAAACCTGAGTCAGCAGTTTGAGAAGGCGTGGCATGCCATCACCCAGGTATGTGGGGGGGGGGGCAAGGAAGGGGGTGTGAGGCATGCTGGGGGGTGCTTTGTGTGGCTTGCGCTCAAGGGGGGGGGGTGGAGGACAATACTTTGGTTGTGTGGCACCCTGCTGATACGAGGGGCTATCATGATGGCTACCTGACCGGAATATTATGGAGACTCAGGCAGCAAACATATGAGTCAGCAGTTTGAGAAGGCATGGCATGCCATCACCACAGGTGTGTCTTTTTTCTTGGGGGGGGGGGGGCGTGCGGGGGGGCGGGGGCCGGGGGGGGGGGGGGGGTATTGTAGGTGGGGGGGTAGCGAGGGGGACTGGCGCAGTGAAACCTGAGTCAGCAGTTTGAAAAGCGTGGCATGCCATCACCACAGGTGTGTGTTTGTGGGCTGCCAAACGACAGTTTGTATGTTGTATGCGGACTTGGGTTTGGTACACAAGGGCTCAGTACGATCAACAAGGCAAGCCGCTGGACCGCAACTGAGCACACACCACAGAGAGGCACAATCAGTGCACGGTGGTGACCGTCCTGTGCACCGTAGCCCTCAGCCAATCTAGGAGGCCAACAAGCCTTCAACTTACTACCTGCGCTCCGCTCACGATCGGACCCTCCTCCTGCCCCTAAGCTCAGGCTGTCTTCACACATGCACCCCCTCACTCCCTTGCTGCAGAGCTGCCATCGCCCTCCTGGGCGCCATGCAGTCAATGTTTGAGGCTTCCATGTACTCCTTCGTCTTCCTGTGGACCTCACTTTCAACTCACTCTTTCTCACTGTCACTTCTGCCTGCCCTGCCGCAGAGCCTGCTATTGCCTATCTGGGCGCCATGCAGTCAATGTTTGAGGCTTCCATGTACTCCTTCGTCTTCCTGTGGACCATGGCCCTCAGCCCAAACAAGGAGGCAATCAAGCACGGTCTCATATTTGTCAACTTCATGACAGCCTGCATGGCGGGAAGCTTCCTGTCCAGTGTGCTGATGAAACACGCGAGGCCGGAGAAGTCATGAAGGGGGTGTTTGCGGTGGCCACAGTGGCAATGGCAATAACTATGATCATGGCACTGGACACAAGCAAGGACCCAAGTGAGTGCATTGGAATGGGGGATAACCAGGGGGCCAGTGGGATTGGTGGAGTGGCTAGAAAGGGGATTGGTTACAAGGGTTTGGAGTGAGTGATAGCTAGGGTGATAGGCAGTGTGGCACAAGCCAGCAGCTTGCTGATGAAGCATGCACAAGCGAAGAAAGTTATGAAGGGGGTGTTTGCGGTGGCAACAGTGGCGATGGCTGTGCCCATGATCCTGGCACTGGACACAAGCAAGGACCCAAGTAAGGCCCGGGTGGCTGAGCTGGGGAACCGTGGAGTGGTGGTGAACCTTTTTTGACATAGGTGTTAGTCGGGGGATTATGTTGGCCATGGGTGGCAGGGTTGTGTGAGAAGGGCGGGAAGCTTCTCATAGTGTGTGGTTTGAAGCATGCACGGCCGGAGAAGTTTATGAAGGGGTTGTTTGCGGTGGTGACGGAGGCAATGGCTGTGTCCATACCTTTGGCACTGGACACAAGCAAGGACCCAAGTGGGTGTTCTGGGACAGGTGTGGCTGGTGGAGGGCCAGGGGCAGGGACAGAATCCGAACTCTGAATCTGCCCCTGAAATAGAGACAGATTTTGAACCTCAAATTCTGCCCTAACTTTGGCCCTCCGCCAGCCACACCTGTCCCAGAACACCTAGTTGGGTCCTTGCTCAGCAAGCTTGTGAAAAGGACTGGGCAGTAGTCAGGTGGGTGGGTGTGTACAATGGTGAAAGTGTGACCCCTTACAAACGCCTCCATGCCCGCACTCACAACACTGTTAATGGTAAGAAGAAGAGATTGAAAGGGCGGCGCACGCAGCTACGCTGCAACGACACGCAGCATCGTAAGGGACAGCAAGATCCTTTGTAGGACTCACCAGGACGGGAACGGGCAGCATGACATGAGGGAACCCGCCACCACAGGCGTCTGTTGATGGTACTGCCATCCCTGCAGGCCTGAAGGACAAGCTCCTCACGTTCAAGGGCCAAATCCTGTTGCTGTCCTTCTGTGCAGGCACTCAAACAACTGCATCACGACACTGCGGCTTTGTACCGCACCCCTGCAGGTCTCCAGGCCTGCTGGTGGGCTCCCTCCCCTCCCTCCCTGTGCACCCCCCTCCCCACTGCAAGCTGCTGATGTCTGTGTATGTCGTCTACTCCCATCCTGTAGGTCTGAAGGGCAAGCCCTCACGTTCAAGGGCCAGGTCCAGCTGCTGTCCTTCTGTGCGTTTGAGCTGTGTGTGGGCATCTTCTGGCCCAGCATGATGAGCATGCGGGCCAACTACGTGCCCGAGGAGCTGCGCGCGACGATCATCAACATCTTCCGCATCCCGCTCAACGCTTTTGTCTGCGTCGTCTTGGGCAACGTAAGTGCTCGTGTAGTTTCTCTTCTGTTTCGCAGAAGAGAGGAAAGAGAGCGTATCGAGCTGTTTGCTGACAGAGTATGTACAAGAAAATTTCACCAGTTTCCAGACAGCGGATGTCCGAGTATTCAGCTACAGCTGCAGGGCCCATATGTTGGTGACGGCCATACATTGTGAGCAGAAGTGGTGGTGAGAAGCCGAACCCCACCTGTTATTTGTCATGTGTTTTGTGCAGGTTGAGGCTGTCCCTCTGGCTGGCATGTTTGGTCTGTGTGTCGCATTCCTGGGCATCAGCTTGTATGCCAGGTGAGGGTCGTTGGTGGATGGGCTAGAAAGTGCATATGATCAGTAAGCCTCTGAGCCATGCAACTGAGCCATGCAATTGAGCCAACAACCGGATGTTACAACACTAGCCCCTTACGGTATGCATAATAATTTGGGGGGGGGGGGAGGTTGTTACAAGTGGATACTTTCACTGCTGAGCGGTACTCTCATAATGATGGAGGACAGATTGAAGCCTTACTTACAGGCCGCCCCTGCAGCAAGGGGGTTCAGTGGGCTTCTTGAGCCACCTGTTCCTGCTTCAAGCATGATGACTACCGTCGCCAGCGTAGTAGGACCTCTGAATCTGGGGCGCTGGTGACCAGGCTCTTCGTGACAGCGATGGATGTGCGTATGGCACATCAACTCATATGACTAGGAGTGTGACATATATTTGTTGGGTATGCAACCACGTAACTGTTATGTGTGTTATGCTGGCTGTGCAGGTCAAGCTAGATGCCCTGCCTCCCAGTGCTTCGTACCACCGTGGTGCCAGTACAGATGAAGAGGCTGACTCAACAGAGTTCAAGAAGCCACAAGCGGCACACTGAGGACCTGCAGCAGTATGCAGTACACAGTGATGCAGTGTGCAGTACACGTTGCAGCGGCGTGCAGTACACGATTCAGCAGTGTGCGGTGCATTGTGCCTGTGGAGTGCGGGCAATAGGGTTGGTTTGCGCGGAGTGGTTCCACTTGTACAGTAGGGCCGCACAGCCCTGCCAGCAGCAGTAAACAGCCAGCTGCCAGCTCGGAGTGTTGCAGAGGTGGTTTGACAAGACACCCAACATGTTGCGGCCAGGCTGCAAAGTGACATGTGAGATTGGGTGTCGTGCGCGATACGGCACCCGTATGGCTGCAGCTGCTGGCCGGCTTTCCCCTGGTACATCAACAGTAGCAAGGGGTGTTGTTTGAGCACTCATGCGCCACAGCCAGAGAGTGTTTGTGGGTGTGCAGCTTGGTGCATCGCAGCAGGAAGCGGCTATGGGCTTTCAGCTTGTGGGACCCTTGTGATGTGATGGATCTTGGAGCTACCTTGTGTCTTTGAAGCTGCCCGGTCTTGAAGCCACCCCAGCATGGTGCATGCCGCTGTGTGGCTTGGCAGCTGTGGCAGGTTGATGTGGCTGTTGGTGTGTCTACCTGTTCCCTTGGCTGTGCTTGGTCGGCCTTGGGGTGAATGCTGTGGGTGAGTTTGCTGCTCGTGATGCTTCGTAATGGGTGCATGTGCAGCAGCTGCAGCTTGTTTGTCAGTGCCTGGAGCTTGTTGGCCAGTGCTGTTGGCGGCAACAGTGTTGAACACTGCTCCCAGGTAGTGCACCGCGTGACAGCTGTCTTGGCTGCTGGCGCCTTCTATGTGACTTAGTTATGTAGCTGGCATGAGCTCTTGAGCTTCATAGCTACAGGTGTAACTTTGTTTGATTTGAAGTGCGCAACTGTGATTTGCTGGAGGGGAAGGAGGGGTGATATGGGGCGGTTGCTGATGTGGCTGCAGCTTTGCAAAAAGTTTTGTGCTGCCAAGGTGTTTGTACATCGTGATGCTGGTGATACTGCCCTAGTGATGGCGCAGTGGTTGCATGTTGTGTGATTCCCCAGGGTTCACTGTGTACTCCTGCAACAACTGACCTTGACTACCACCTTTGGTGATGGGGTGATTTGTTATGTCACATTATGCTGGGTGCAAAAATCCAGCTGAAATGGCTAGAGCCAAGCCTGTTCAAAATATGGCATTCATGTCTCAGCACAGAGAGTGGACAGTAGTGCCAGCAAGCAACCAATTCCTACCAGACACAGGCTCATCAGAAGGGCAGCAACTGGCCAGACACCTTCATGTCACAGTGAGCCAAGGGTTGGGGGGCCCCGAAGCTCGTCTAGCCGCATTTGCACATGCATATGCATCACTGACCACTTCTTTTCGTTGACAGACACGACAGCTTCAGCCTCTGCGATCTTACTACAACAGGCTCATCATTGCCTGGCCTGGGTGGGCAGCACCTTTGCCCAATGTGCAGTGTGATTGCACCCTGCCAGGGTTACAGTGTGACCGCAGTATCTCGATATGAGCCGCAGGCTGTGATGTGAGGCCATCACTCGCAGCAGCAATGCTGACCACACCATACTGAGACGAAAACTGTGTTGCTGGATATGCTGCGTCATGCAGCTATGCACTCCAAAGCGAAACTCGAGTCTCGTCTCAATGATAGCAAGGCCAGTGCCAGTGTCTTGGCAAGACACTCATGAGTGTCACCTTCCACGGTGCAAGTGCCAAACAGCACACCAACCTCACCCCCATCTGCACTGATACATATGGCCCTGCAGCTCTGCACACCACTATCTTACAAGACTCTGCCAAGTGCACCACCAGTACCAAAGATCAGCTGTTATGATGACACCACTACTCAAAGACCTTTTCAAAGATAGGGTAGACGACAGAGATGAAAGATAGCCATACACAGCCCAGCTGGAGGGTGAAGACCCAATCATTCAGACTGATCAGGTACTGCAGTACCGTACTTTTGGAAGAGCCAGTCGATGTGGCTCATCCCTTCGTCGCACTGTGCCTTCACATTTGCTGCCTTGCTGAATTCCTCACTCGCTTTTTTATACCGTGCCATCAACTCCATCAAGTGCGGGTGCTTTTGCAGTTCTTCATCCAGTTGGGCCTTTGCCTCTTCTGCCTTCCTTTTGCACTGCAGCGACTCACTGTCAATGTATTTCGCAATCTCTCCTGCTTTCCTGCTGTAAGCTTTGAGCTTGGTCACGTACTGCACCCTCTCCTCTTCTGCAGTTGCTGCATTGAAGTCGGTGCAGTAAGGGTGGCAGCCAAGGAGCCAGCTGGCTGGTTCCCTGGGTGGGTTGCCAATGCGTTTATTGAAGTACGCAGTCTTCTCCAGCCGTCCCCGTTCAATATGTGACGTGGACATGCTGAAAGCTACCTGCTGAGTGAAACTTGTGGGTCTACTGCTGTGCCGATTGCAGAGGAGCTGCTGCTGTCAGACAGAAAGGGGTCCGTTCACTCTTGGCCTAGTTTGAGTGGTGCACCAACGAAAATATAATACCTGGGAAGCATGCTCTCATGTTACCTTCACCCTGGCAGTAGCAAGTACGGCAGTAGCGATTACGTACACGGCGGTAGCAACGCTGCATCTTCGGAGCTCCATTGCCCCTTTCGAGGATCGGGACTGGATCGAGCAATTCACTGAGAGGACTGAACAGTCGCCAAAGTCAATGTGTGTTGGCTGTGTCTGTGTGTTTCTGCCCGTACAGCGCCGTCCGGTCGGCCCATTGACAGCCCACAGGCACGGTGGCTGTGTCATGACGTGTTGCTTATCAGAAAGCAACGCTTCTGGCACCAGAGCCTGCCTTCTCTTCTGCAGATGCTGGTCCAGCTGGCCAAAACTGACTGAACCACAACAGACGCGCAAATGATGCTCAGCCTGCGCATCATCACCGTTTGCAGCATCACTCGGGTGGAGCCTGTGCAGCTTGCACAAAAAACCATAAACATTCTTTGATGATCATCATGCATTTGGTCACGAGACATGCATTTGGTCACGAGACATGTGCGCCAAAAAACACTGGTGGATGCAGCTGCAGGTATGATACTGCCCAACAAAGGCTGCATGACGCGGGTGATTCCTTTAAGATTTTGCAGCAATTGTCATACGTACACCTCTCAATAGTACTCAATAATAATGCGTACACCTCTCAACCAGCCTCCACTTCAGGGCACGACCCCCAGCACCGCAGCACCACTACGCAAGCAAGATTCTGCCAAAGTGCATGCCAGCATGAAGGGGGATGACATTACTCAGCAAAACCCTATTGCCTGGGAGCAGCATGGCAAACATGTATGACAAACACGATTGACAGCTAGGCTAGCTGGTGTGTGCCACACAGGCTCACGGTGAACACCAACAACCATGCAGTCCCCTGAATGCCACTGAGTCCCTTCCAAGTGGCCCATCTCCCTGTCACGTCGTAGCCTCAGTGAGTCCGTCTGCTGCATCGCTACACTGCGCATTGCTATACTGCGCTCTGTACTCCAAGGTATAAAGAGGGATCCCCCCCCTCACCACCACCTCCACCACCTGGCCAACACACAACACAGCCAAGTAAACCCGACCGCGTGCCAAGGGCCGCAGCCACACCCTGACAAACGCCTAACACCCCGGGAATGTATCCACGACGTGCCCAGCGCCCGAACCAAAGCAGTGCTTATCCTCCCAAAACCGGTACCGGCGCTGCCTGGGCAGGCCTGCCAGGCACCAACAGGCCGTTGGTGCCTGGGCAGCTATCCATTACATAGCGCCTTCCGAAGCCGCTTCAAGCTGGGTGCTGGGCAAAGCTGAGGCAGAGTCTGCCTGGCTGCAAGGCTTGTGCTCGCCGCGAATCATGCTCAATCCCTGCCTTTGTCGGCTTGCTTGCAGCATGCCAGGATACAATCAAGGGCTGCACAATCAGCCCTGCTGTCTTGCATAAGGGTCTGTTACTAGAAGTCAACGTCTGACAATCGTTAGGCAATTCTGGTCGCCCCCTCCCTCTGCTGATATTGCCTTGAGCTCGCTCTCAAAGCGGGCCCTATCCTCTGCCAGAGGATAAAGTGTGACACTTTGCCTCCCATTCAGCAGTCAACTCGGCAAGTGAGTCACCTGCCTCTGCTGCTCCTTCCTCGTTCTCATGTCTGCAAGTGAGTCACCTGCATGTCCTCCGTCCGGGCTGGTACACCACCACCTCCTTGATGCAATCAGCATGCTGTTGCCAGAACTCTCCTGCTTTCTTGCCAATGGCCTCGAGCTCTCTTTCAAACCGGGCCATTGCAGAATTGAAGAATGCCTCACGCTGCAGCCTCGCCTCCTCGCTGTCGCCAAACAGCCCCCCGGCACCCTCCTTGCTGTCAAACAGCCCCCGCTGGGCACAAAGGGGGCCCCAAAAGGCTTCTCTGGGTGCCTCTTTAGGAACTCCTCGCGCTGCTGCCTTGCCTCCTCGCTGTCACCGAACAGCCCCCCGGCACCCTGCTTGCTGTCAAACAGCCCCCCGCTGGCCACACTGGCGAAGTCAAAAGGCTTCACCGGGTGCGCCTTCAAGAATGCCTCGCGCTGCTGCCTCGCCTCCTCGCTGTCGCCAAAAAGCCCCCCTGCCGCCATGCTTCCAAAAAGCCCCTTGTCGGGCACACTGGGGGACCCAAAGGGCTTCGTCGGGTAATCCTTGAAGAGGGACATGTGGGGCATGTCCGCTGCGCCCCTTGACTCGCCCTGCTGCCTCGCCTCCTCGCTGCTGCTGAACAGCCCCCTGTCGGGCACACTGGGGGCCCCAAACGGCTTCTCTGGGTGTGCCTTTAGGAATGCCTCGCGCTGCTGCCTTGCCTCCTCGCTGTTGCAGAACAGCCCCCCTGCTGCCATGCTACCAAACAGCCCCTTGTCGGGCACACTGGGGGACCCAAAAGGCTTCATCGGGTTATCCTTGAAGAGGGACGTGTGGGGCATGGCCTCTGCGCCCCTTGCCTTGCGCTGCTGCGTCGCCTCCTCGCCATCGCCAAACAGCCCCCGGCACCCTCCTTGCTGTCAAACAGCCCCTTGCCGGGCACCGTGCCCAGGCTGGGGGCTCCAAAAGGCTTCATCGGGCAATCCTTGAAGAGGGACGTGTGGGGCATGTCCTCTGCGCCTTTTGCTTCGCGCTGCTGCTCCGCCTCCGCGGTGCTGCCAAACAGCCCCCCGGCACCCTCCTTGCTGTCAAACAGCCCCTGCTGGGCACACAGGGGGACCCAAAGGGCTTCGTCGGGTAATCCTTGAAGAGGGACGTGTGGGGCATGTCCGCTGCGCCCCTTGACTCGCCCTGCTGCCTCGCCTCCTCGCTGAACAGCCCCCTGTCGGGCACACTGGGGGACCCAAAAGGCTTCACCTGGTGCGCCTTCAGCCTGAGATTGAATGCCTCGCGCTGCTTTATTGCCGCATCGCTGCTGCCAAACAGCCCCCCAACCTCCCACATACTGCTCAACAGCTCCTCGCTGGGCACACCGGGGGCCCCAAAAGGCTTCAACGGGTGATCCTTGAAGAGAGACACTTGGGGCATGTCCTCTGCTCCCCTTGTCTCACTCTGCTGCCTTGTGCTGCTGTTGAACAGCCCCCCGGCCTCCTTGCTGCTGCTGAACAGCCCCCCTGCGTCCTCGCTGCTGCTGAAAAGCTCCTTGCTGGGCACACTGGAGAAGTCAAGGGGCTTCTCCGGGTCACTATCCAGGAAAGAAGATTTGACTTGCATGCCATCCACGAAGAATGGGCTTTTGGGCCACCTACTAAGTGGCCCAATGGCTTTGCAGTCATTGCATAGGCATAAGCCACCATACTCAGGGCAGTGCTGCCCCCCAGGACGCCCGATAGGGGCCGTCAAGGCTTCCTTGGACATGCTGAAAGCTGTCTTTCTAACAGTATCAGCGTGTATACGGGCCTATTGCCGTGCCTAGTGCTGCTGCCAGACAGCACGAACAGCAAGGGTCCACGTGTCAGCTCTTGACGTGTTGTGAGAGTATTTAAACGAGTTTTGCGCACTTGTAAGGTTCTCTGCACATTGTCCGGCTGCAACTAATACACCATCCCTTCGGCAGTAGCAACTCGGGGTACGGAGTAGCAGTACGGCAGTAACGATGCATACTCGCTGCAAGTGTATGTGTTGTTTACCGGCCGCCCTTCAAAGGTGCTCTGCAATGAGCTCTGCAGTTGATTGCAGCATGGTGGAATTCAGGCTGTCGCAGAACAGTCGCCGATTGTTGTTAAGTAGGGCTCACTGCTCAGCTGTGCTGCCTTGTTGACGTGACATGGACGCTACAACGACCCCTATGGGGTCACCTTGTGCGGGCTGATGATCACGATCTTGATCTCACTTCGCGTTTGCACATGGCTTGCGATTACGTCATGCAGAAGTGTCGATGAAGGCTCAGGAGCTCATGGCATCATCCATACATGAGAAGGCTTTTGTGCGCGCGCACATCAGGACATAGTGACAGGCTGGGCAACTTCAACAGCTGCATGCTGCCAGTGGTGCTGCCATGCATGTGTGTGATCCACCATCCATCCATGTACGTCCTGCTGCAATACTTCGCATACAACATCGTTGTGTCACCAAGCATGGCGTCATCCATATGATGTTGGCAAAAGGGTGCGTCAGCAACTTGCAGCAGCATATGCACGGAGTATCAGTATGCATATCCCTTTCACAGAGATGGCAAATATATCCATATCATTGGACATATGAAACTATATTGCAACAACAGCACTTCGAGGCCAGCAGCACACGAGAGCTACTGCGCTGCTAGCAGTACAGTGCGCTCCTGCATACAAGTCTTCCGCCCTAGTTTGTGCACACATGCCACATCACACGCATCAGATACAATCAACCCCAGCTGGCTGCAAGGAAGGAAAGCTGTTGTCAGAGTACTTGAAGAATCAATCAAGGTCAATAGCACAGCTTTGTCAGCAGCTCCATGTGCCCCCTCACTTGACCATCTGCCACGGCTTCACCACCTGCAACAGCAACAGCAAGCCCACATTGACCTTGTCAGCCTCTCACAATCTTGATCTTGAAGGCTGAAACAGTGGCCTGAGCCTTGTAAGCTTGGCAGTGAGGCCAGGTTCTGGCAAGCAGTGCCACAGCACTGTGCAGGAACACTGCGATTACTACAGGCACACCATGAATAGCCGCATGACTTGGGGGCACATTGAGCAAAACGGCTTTCACCCTGGGCACTGCATAAGCAGCTACAGCGGGCTCTGAGCCGGCAGCCACTGACGCATTGTATTCGGCACATCAAAAGAAGTAGGAAACCAAGGCGTGCTCAGTGTCGCAGCACTCACCACAATGACGATGACAGCAGCGGTCACCAGCAGCAGTATGATGGCACAGCACATCCACTTCCGCGTCTTCTTCTGCAGCGTCTTTGCGTCCTGCAGCGCTGTGGTGCCGCTCTGGACGTACTCCACACTGCGTGACACCTGGAAAAGAAAAAGCACACAGCTGTCGCTGTCAACATGAACATACATGGTGTGCATGACACATGAACCTGCAGAAGGAACGTGCTTCCAGAGGTTGGCGTAACTGTGGATGCCACTAATGTGAAGTGGGCGGGCATGCCCTGGCTTTCCAATGCCAGGGACATCAACAACATGCGCAGGGCAATCCTTAGTGCTTGACGGTCAGCCCAGCATACATGGCAGCAGCAGCGGCAGCAGGGCTGCGCAACCCTTGAGTTGTGCAAGCTGCTGGGGGCCCTGCATCGCCACACACCCCGAACTGAGATCCTTGCAGAAGAGTAATTGCCTACCTGTTTTTCTATGTTGTCCAGCATCTCCCCCTGCGCCTCCACCAGCACGGCCATGTCCAGGAAGATCTGGTGCAGCTCCAGCAGGCTGGCCTCTAGGTCCTTCACGGCACGGTTGCGCTCCTGGATCTCAGCAAGCGTGTCCAGCACACGACCACGACCCTGCTCCAAAATGGCTGTTTGGAATATCGTCTCTGCCTGGCCTGCAGGACAGGACAGTGATGGCATGCATCATTGACAGTTGTGAGGTGTGCGCACACCATCGACTGCACCATACATCAGGCTGACTCAGTCGGATGGTCCGACATCGAATGCTGCAGGGTCCGACTTCTGCACTTGCTTGCTGCTGTCTCCATTCAGTGACAATCCTGCATGCATTTCTCCTGCCTGCATGGAGAGAAAGCCACGACTACGTGACGTTGGCACTGTGTTGCTGCTAGCATGCAACTCACTTATCAGGCACGCCATGCATGCATTGCAAGTTGCTGGGTTCATGCATGCTCAGCCTGGCTTGGCAACCGCTCTCCTGCTGAGTGCTGCCACTGCTGCTGCTGCCCTGTGCTCGAAGGCCCAGCACGGCTTTGACAACGAGCTTCAAGGGCCAGCCTGGCACAGTGTTTGCTGTCCTGCACATCGCCCACCTGTCTCAATCATGCGGTCTATGTCGTCCTCCGGCAAGTGCTGCCCCGTGACTGCGTACACGCGCCGCTCCACGACCTGCCTGTTCTCGTCGTGTATGCGCGCCCGCAGGTCACTGAACTCCCCCATCAGGTCCTTCAGCTTCTTCTTGAGCCCTGCAGGAGCACAGCAAACAACTTGTTGTGACAACACCGTAGCACATGTGCTGCCAGCCTGGCATGGTTGCTGCCGGTGCTGAGCAGTAGCATGCTGGACAACATGCTGCACTCTGCCAAGAATGTGCATGCCCAGTCTGCTCATGTCAGCGCAAGGGCAACAATTGCAAATACCACCATCTGCTGGGCAGTGGCGCTCACTGACCCGACAGCCCAACTGCACAGCTGTCCTGATTCAGCATGATTTCCTTGCGCACCTGATGTTATCGACGTCCGCGTGCGCTCTGATGCCGACCCAACTCCCTGCCCTTTCTTCTGCTGTGCTGCTGCATTGAGTTTGTCTACCTGCTCTAGCTTGGCCTTGGCCTGGTGTGCCATGGTGTTCACCTCATTGATGATGTCCTGCAGAGCATGGTGGGGCACACACAGCACATATTTGCCGACATGTGCACTGCTGCGACGGCCAAGACGCTAAAAGATCCAATCGGCTTCCTTGATTATACAGAGGTCCTGCTGTACAGCAGGAGTCCTGTCGTCCTGAAACCTCAAAAGGCCCAAAGTAGATACAGCTGCTGAGGTCTCCTATGCATATGCTGCTGGCTGCAACTGTATTGTGCGCAGCTGCAACCAGTAACCTACAGGAGGCTGCTCATGCTACGAAGGTTGCCGATTAGTAAGGTGTCTTCCTTGCCAAGCATGGTGTGCCACACCGTGCTTGGCAAGAAGTAGGCTACGTGCAGGACGTGTACATGCCTTGCCAGGTGTGCTGGCAGCATACCATGCTCCTGGACAGCGTAACTTAGGCATGCGGCTATCTCATGTGCTGACAGCGCTGTGCGCTGTCACTAAAGGAAGGGGAGTGGCCACCTCGAACAATGCACTGATGTTGAGTGGCACTGTTGCGGCACCAGCAGGGCATGGCTAGCTGTTCATGCTTTCAGCCCAGCTGCTGGTGCTGCCACTTTGTTTTGGCAGAATTGCGGTCTGACATGAAGACACCGCCTGCATTTATCAGCCTGTGGAGGCTTGCCAAGCAGTTGCAAACAGGCCATCTGTTGGACAGCCCTGTGCAAATCCAGGCACAGCATGCACACCACATGTCACCCCAGCACGTCAGCATCAGGATCCCCTCACCTGCACCTCTGCTCTGTGCTGCTGCATGTCTGCCTTGCGCACAATGGTTTTGCTCTGCTCATGCATGCGCTGTATCTCCCGCTGCTTTCCTTTGATGGCTGCCATCGCCCGCTTGACTTCATCCACTTGGGTGAAGAATTCATCCATCTCCTTTGAGCGCTCATTCTGTGTAGGGGTGGAGCCTGCCTCTATGTCAAGCACTATTGGGCCGCCTGAAGCCCGCTGTGAGCCCTTCACGGTGCCCAAGAGGTCATTCATGGCTGCTGTCTGCTTCGAAGTGCGGCTGCGTTCAGGACAGCTGCTGCTGAGGACTGCTGCAGCAGCTGCTGTGTTGCTTCACTGCAGCTGCAGTGTGTGGGGCCAGCTGCCCGGCTGCCTGCAGCTGCAGAGCATGTCAAATCAACACTAATACCCCTGCTCAAGACTTCAAAGGCCCCCCAGCATGTACTTGCAGGCAGAAACCAAGCACCAGTTGTCAGTGCTGCAGATGGGAGCCAAATGTTCACCTGCTGCAGTTGGCAAATGCTGGCAGGCGTTGTCACCACCAATTTAAGTACAACAGCTACAAGAGAGATGTTATGTGATATTGGAAAGACTTTTGCGTCTCTCGTCTGGCACAAGTCAAAATCCGCTGGTCAGAAGTAGCAGACTGCTGCCTGATCGGCGTTGGGAACTCGCTCACGTTACAAGTCGGGACGAAAAAAAGGATTGATTAATTGATCAGTGAAGGCAACAAGTCTGACAGCACTCACTTAGTAACCTTGACTCAATACCCAGAACACAGTCATAGCACGGCTTATTCAGGGCTGCTGCAGGTCATAACGACACAAACAAAGATTGTCAATGCACTCAGTCCTCCCATACAGCATGTGTGTGTGGTAGGGCTCCGCTGCCCAGGTGACAGCCTCGGTTAGTGAAGCGGGTGGGGGTGCTGCTGCCGAGGCCTTTGCACGCCTCCATCCCAGCCAAGCAGGCTCCAATTCAACGTCCCAACGGTTTGACACCCTCTCCCTCGTCCGGTGGCAGAGCGTCACTTTGTCACTCCAGGAGATGTTGCAGTGCCCCTGCTCTGGCTCGGGCTGCTGACCATCTCTCACTGCCTGTTCTGGTTGTTGCGGATCATTGGAAGGATGTACACCACAAACACCTACAGGCAACAGCAGTAGCAACAATCACCACACTTTCATTCAAAATGTTTTAGTACACCCCCCGCAACTGGGGCCACCCTGTGACCCCAACTCACCACCTCCTGCCACAGGGCTGAGGCATTTTCATGTTGCGAGGTGTGCGCATAGGAGATAGCCATATGGCTTGTTTACGTAAGCTTTTTGTTGAATGGAGAAGCGCTAAGCATGCACCCTGGCACGCATGCACTGCAGTACAACAGCGTGCAAAGCGCACTTCACCACAACACGCAAGTCACCTACAGGGCACAACGAAGGTAAGCAGCAGCCCTGATCACCACTTACCACGACAAACACGATGATGAGGATGAGCAGCAGCGTGATGATGGCACAGCAGCACCATTTGCGCTTGCTTTTTTGATACTGCTTTGCCTCCACAAGCGCCTTGGTGCCGCCACCAACGTAGTCAGCAGCACGCCCCACCTGCATGATTCCAAGGAACACAGCAGCATTGCGAGAGTAAAGCAGCACTCCTGATCACCACTTACCACGACAAACACAATGATGAGGATGAGCAGCAGCGTGAAGATGGCACAGCAGCACCACTTGCGCTTGCTCTTCTGATACTGCTGTGCTTCTACAAGTGCCTTAGTGCCGCCACCAACATAGTCAGCAGCACGCCCCACCTGCAACACAGCAAGCATTGCTTACTGCTGCAGACACAGTTCTCACTGCTGGACTACACTGCCTCTCAGGCCTGTGGCAACAGTCGTGCCAATCAGGTCACCTCAGTCCTAACAGGCCATTTTGTCATCAGCGGTTGCTCCACCTGGGATGCACGAAGCTCCTGGCCCACACATAGGGAACCAGCACTTCGCACGTCCACAACACACACCACCCTCCTCCACTATCTGAGCATCACTCGTCACAGCACAGCACAGCACAGACCACACAGCAGCTCCAACACCGCCCCCACCTGCTGCTCAATGTTGTCCAGCATCTCCCCCTGCGCCTCCACCAGCACTGCCATGTCCAGGAAGATCTGGTGCAGCTCCAGCAGGCTGGCCTCCAGGTCCTTCACGGCACGGTTGCGCTCCTGGATCTCAGCAAGCGTGTCCAGCACACGACCACGACCCTGCTCCAGGATGGCCCGCTGGAAGATGGTCTCGGCTTGCCCTGCGTGTAACGGCAGCAGGAAGAGCCCAGGCGCACACATAGCCACACACATGTAAGGACGGGATGGTGTTGTGACTGCGCAATGCATGTGCTCACTTGCAGTGGCGCACATATGCCACCGCAGGAAGGTTTGGCAGAGGGATGAGGTTGTGAGCGCATTCACAGGGTTGGTACAGGCCTGAGGTCCTTTCCCGTGCAAAACTGTAGGTAAAGGTTAGCAGAGTAGATGGAGAGGTGAGGGCCTTCAGGGCCGCGGTGGACGTCAACGTCGTTGCATTTTTCAACCCTTACATACACAGCGGGTCCAAGAAGGCACTCATCTCCCCATCAACTCTGCCATCCTTTGCCCAAAGTCCTTCACAGAGAAGGCAACAAGGGGCGCCCTTATCCATGACTTTGTTAGTCCAGTCTTGCAGGGCCCACCCACCTGTTTCAATCATGTGATCAATCTCCTCCTCCGGCAAGTGCTGCCCCGTGACTGCGTACACGCGCCGCTCCACCACCTGCCTGTTCTCGTCGTGTATGCGCGCCCGCAGCTCACTGAACTCCCCCATCAGGTCCTTCAGCTTCTTCTTGAGACCTGCAAAATGAAGCGATAAACATAGCAACGGACACAGCGGTGCAGGATGTGTGCACAGCAGGTTGCAGCGGTCAAGCAGCAGCCAGCATGGTGTGACAGCGCGGTCTATGCTGGTCCACTGTGTTGCTTTCCTGGCCAGGCACAGCCAAAGCTATATTGCTGCTTTCCTGCAGTCTGTGCGGGCCACGCGCCAGTCCATGGCAACAACCCCACTGCATGGCCAACCCGTGACCCCATTGCTGCAGTCCCCAACATGAACATTGAGGGACAAACCCACCTGCTGTGATGGAGGTCCGTGTGCGCTCCGAGGCTGACCCCACCCCGTGACCCCGCTGCTGCAGCGAGTGAGCATTCATCTCATCCAGTAGCTGTATCTCATTCTTGACACGGTGTGCCAGCCCATTCACCTCATTCACAGTCTCCTGTATGGTCAATGAGTGAGCAGTGAAAAGGCAGGTGGCAAGCTGGGTGTGAGGGTAGGCATACTGCTGTGCGCATGCAAAACACCTGTACAGCTGCAACTTGATGACAGGTCCCCACACACTGCAGCCTTGGTTGGACATCAATTCATGCACTGTAAGCACTGTGAGCAAGCACACATGTGACACATGTGACTGTACGATCAGGCGAGTGGAGGCTGGGGCCTTGTACATCATACAGCAGCTGCTTTTTAGCGGGCTATCTGTTCCTGGCTGCTGAAGAGGTGTACCCAGCCATGTATGCACAGGAGGGGCTGCACTGCATGCAGGACAGCACTGTGGCACCGTGCCTTCATCTGCACCACTTTGCATGCACCCCATCCCCTGGATGCCTGCCTGACAACAGCTACTGGTTGTGCTGCAGGTACCCTGCATAGCCCCGTTTTTAGCATAGGCTGTCGGCCAGGCCAAGGTTGGCCCTACCCACCTGCATCCGCTGTCTGTGAGGTGTGATTTCCTGCCGCCGCACGAGCGTTTTGCTCTGCTCGTGCATCTGCCAGAGGTCGTGCTGCCTGTGCCGAATCTCGCTCATATACATCTGTATCTCCTTGGTTTTGGCAAAGAACTGCTGCATTTCGTCGCTGATACCAGGGGCAGCCTGGCCAGCAGAGTCCCAGGCACCCCGGCCCTCCTCCACATCATGCCCATAGCCACCGCCGTAGTGGTTGTTTTGGTCGTGGTACTGCTGCTCGTAATGCTGCTCATACTGCTGCTGCTGCGGCTGGTAGCGTTGCTGCGGAGGGTGCCTTGGGTGCTGCTGATGATGCCCATGCTGTGGTGTGTCATCCTTGACTATGTGCAGCAGGTCGTTCATTGTAGCTGAATACGCCTAACGCAAGTGCCACCCTGAGGGCCCTGATGCTTGCTGGGGTTCCTCCAAGAATCAAGCAGTAGCAGTTGTAGGGTGCAATGAGTGCTGGCAGCTTCCCCCCTCCTGAGAGCTCGTTGAAATTCACGATATACACTTAATGTCCATTCCTTGTGAGGATGGCAGCTGTAGACCAATCAGGACGCACGTGCCAAACGGAACGATGATCTGCCTGGTTCTCTCGTTGGAACGAACAGCACTGTCGATGCACGTGATATGCTTCTGTCAGACGTTCAGAGATATTGCAGCGGCCATGTTCGCCAGGCCTATGGGAATGGTAGGAGGAATGGCAGTTGATGAGTTGACTTGGGCCCGATTTGGCGGATGTTACACTCGTGCTTGCCGTCATGAGGCTCAGATAGAAAAAGACATCTACCAGGCCTGAGACAGCCTCCTCGTGGGTGAGGTAGCGCTTGCAAACAGTCTTGACTGGCAGCCAGCCTGCCAGGCTGGCAACTTTCAGGTGCGCTCTATTCAGGTGGGGGTATTGGCCTGTATATACCAGGGCAGCACGTGAGAGAAGTTGTGCTTGTGTTATCCATCCATTCGTTGTCATAAGTGTTCACGCCTGTGTCCTCCATGCATTACTACAGCAGCAATGACACCACCTGCAGTCACCATCGCCCAGACTGTGGTCGAACCTCTTTCTTAAATCTGCTGGCTGATACAACACACGCAACAGCCAACGCTCCTGCAAGGACCAACGCGGTTCAATGACACTTCAGTCACAAAGCGCTTCAAGAAAGCCACAGGAGGGTCACCCTGCACATGCACAAAACATCACACCAGCCACCTTGCCTCTAAATCCTGTCCGTCCTTTCCGTCACCTCCAGTCACTCACAAACAGACAATCACACCCCCACTCAGGACAGTCAGCCAAGGTCAAGTATGGTACATGTCAGTGTGCACATGTCATGCGACATGCTATGATTCTGTGACAGCTGCTGCAGCTGCCGGGTGATGCCGTCAACCTGTTGGTACAACAATTCAAATCACACTCACACTAGGTGCCTAGCTAGGTCCATAGCTTGCACCTGCTACTGCCATGCGGTGGTAATGCTTGAGCTACTGTTAACGAAAGTGTGCACCTAGAACCGTCCTGCACATGCCACGGACCAGAGTGCTGCTTGGCACTCACAACACAGGCATACATTAGGCTTGCATACGGCCACATCCAGCACCCATGCAACACACAACAGTGCAGGCTTGTCGTGCAGAGCAAGTGCACACAAATGCAGATGACACCCACGCGCAGGGGCTCGCCATGGGGCCAAACACACAGCCTGAGCCTACACCCAGCAGCAGATGTTCCACCACCCAAACACAGGCCTCAAATGATGCACCGGGCCGAGAGGCACCAACTGCTTGCTCCTGACCATCAAGCAGACAACAAACACTCTTGATTGCTGGCCTGTCAGACTGGAACTACCTGCACTTCCACTCCAAACCTCAGCTCAGTGTCAGCACATACATGCACATGCATGCCATGAAACGCCTCACGCATTCATGGCGTCCATGCAAGCCTCAAAAGCAGCAAAGATGGCTGCATTCACGACAAAACCGCGACCCATGGTCGCGCCCAAGCCCCGCACAAACACTCTGCTGCCCTCCTGTCGCCAACTTGTCACAGCACAGTCCCATGCACCGGTGTAGGGTGCAGCCAACCATGAGGCTGCCTGTGGGATGGCAACATTTTTTGAAACAGTGTTGGATGACAGACAAGCGGCAGCACACCAATGTCAGTCACCCTCCAAGTCCAGTAAGTTAATGCATGTACATGAGGTCATAAGAAATAAACACCAACCACAGCTGCATGAAATAAGGACACTATTGTTGGTTTCAACATGACAAGCGCTCCAGCTGACAGACTGCAACATTACAGATGTGTAAGACACCAAGCTTGATGACAGCCGATACAACACTCATGACAGTCAGTGGCAAACTCCTAAGGGTGCGTCCAGTCACACATACTCTGTGTATGCAGGCTGGAAGATTGCATACAAACAGCAAAGAGCCAGCCTCCCACCTGCATCCTACACTTGACGACATCAATGGGGTAGATGCTCATCCACGCGAGGGCACCCGCCAACCCTCCTGCAATGAACTGCACCAGCGGCTGCGAAGCTCCCGGATTCTCCTGCTTCTGGCCCTGCTGCTGCTGCTGTTGCCTTGGTGACTGCTGCGACCCTTGCTGCTGCTGCTGCTGCTGTTGATGCATATGATGAGGTATGTTCTGGACCAGTGACAGCTGCTGTTGATGCGCAGGCGGCTCTGCACCCTCCCATACAGACCTAGCCTGCATCATGAGCTGCTGCTCCTTCTGCGCCACTGCCTGCACCAACCCCTGCTGCCCCTGCTGCTGCTGCTCCTTCTGTACGGCTGCCTGCTCCAGCCCCATGTGCTGCTGCTGCTGATGCTGCTTCTGTTGCTGCTGCACTGGGTACATTGCCTTCCCCAAGCCCTGTACTGCAAAGTGGTAGACACAGAAGTATACGCCATAGCTGGGGGTGTCTCTCAGCAACGTCATGCCCAGGCCCCTTGTCAGACCTGCAACATGTAAAAAAAACATTGGTGAGGAGACTGATTGCACACGCAACGGGGCTAATTGCATGTACCGCCACACGGCCGCATCGCGCAAAGGCAGTCGACACAAGCACGTGGCAGGCAGGCAGGCAGTCTGCCATGTCAACTAAAAGAACCAACCATCGTGCTGCAAGACGGGTGTCGGATACACGGAGCCAGGGCGGATAGAGATGCAAGCAGACCACCCTGCTACAGGAGGCCACCAGCATTATGGGAGGTGCTTCAGTAATGCTGCACGATTCCTCACCCGGCAGCAGCAGTGGCGGCTGCCGCTCTTACCTAGGACTCCCTTGCTGTGCACCACCTACCCCTCAACCCCGAAGATGCCGAACTCCTTGTCGCAACATCAGCAGCGGCGGCTGCCACACTTTGACTGTTACTGCTACTGTTACATGGTTCAGGCAGTAGCAAGCCACGAGGCTCCTGGGGTACCAGTGGCACAGCACGCGTCAGGAGTAAGCAACTTACCTAGGACTCCCTCGCTGTGCACCAGCTGCCTCAGCATATGCCATGGTCCCAGGTAGCCGGGTGTGCCTGGCAGAGGCTTCTGCAGCTGCATGCGGATCTTCAGCAGCTCTGTGGGGGCACTGATGAAGCTCGTCATGGCCCCTGTGCACACAGAGCAGCAGCAGCAGCAGCAGCAGCAGCAGCAGCAGCAGCAGCAGCAGGCAATTTCAAATCACAGTGATCTTCAGGAGCTCTGTGGGGGCACTGATGAAGCTTGTCATGGCACCTGTGCACACGAGCCACAGAGCAGCAGCAGCAGCAGGCAATTTCAAATCACAGTGATCGTAGGGGTGTCAATTTGCGCACGTAGCGATGCCGTTGTAGGACTGATCCTGCCCTTCAACCAGCAGGAGCAGCTAAGCAAGCAGGACAGTGGACTATGCTGCCGCCCCCGCTGCCGCCCCTCATGGAAAAGAAGCCGTCCTCCTACTGATAGACTGACAACTCATAAAATGAGCAGGGTGTGCAGAGTACAGAGTGAGCAGGGTACAGGGTGAGCAGGGCAGAGGGTACAGGGGACAGGGTGAGCAGGGTACAGGGTACAGGGTGTGCTGAAGGACACCTTCACTGTGTCCACACAGTTGCTGCCCAGCCGTGGCCTACTGCTGCTCACCTGCAAACATGCCAGAAATGCACGTGTACTCCCAGGACACCACCGCTCTGCTGTCACTGCCAGTCAGTGCACGATGTTGTCTTCACAAACATGCACAAAACCCTACACACTTGAGAAGCCATCGCCCCTCACACTGACCCTACCCAGGTGAGCTGGCTGTGCTGAACCGGCTGTGCTGACAAGGAGGTAGGGTTTTGGGAAAGGGGGGTGGGGTGGGGGGGTGGGGAGGCTGGGAGGTGGGGTGGGGAGGGGGGGGGGTTGCTGAAAAACACAATCACTAGGAGCTGGCACTTGCTGTCAACACGCCTGCTGCTGCTGCTCACCTGCAAACATGCCAGAGATGCACGTGTGCTCCCAGGACACCACCGCTCTGCTGTCACTGCCAGTCAATGCACGCGCAGCTGCACCCTGGGCCTGAAAGCAGACCGCGTTCTGCACGCAGCGACACGCACACAACAGTGGACAAGCATCG
The DNA here is from genome assembly GCA_007449985.2 of Desmodesmus armatus. NCBI lineage: Eukaryota > Viridiplantae > Chlorophyta > Chlorophyceae > Sphaeropleales > Scenedesmaceae > Desmodesmus > Desmodesmus armatus. The sequence continues at coordinate 45,354 of VIIQ02000315.1, forward strand.
CCATGCAAGAAAAGTCATCTCAGGTTTGAGCAGTTTGCACGCACGGCATTCGGCACGCAGCGACACGCAAGTAGCGGCACCCACCAGCACTGAGTCTTTCAAGGTGCGCGCATTTTGTACAGTGCAGGCGCCCTTTGACTGAAGCATACGGCAAGCTGCTTGGTGCTTGTTGTGCATAGGCAAGGGCCACAGATCAAGGCCGCACTGCAATTGACTCATAGCCAGGCCGCGCACATGCTGGTAACAATTTGTGTCACATGACACAATGTGTACACACAGAGCCTGCTAGTTACGGTTCTGCGTGCGTTCACACGTGCTGCAAGAAACAGCCACTTTGACCAGCCTTGGCTCCAGGGCTGCATGGCGCAAAGCGGACTTCCAGAACACCTTTGGTGCTGACACTGTTTCTGAAAACTGCTGCAACGCGCGCACCACCACCATCCTAACATGCATAGCCCACACCCCCATCCCCTCCCACCACCTCATCACGCTCCATGACACCACGACCACGCCACAGCCACCACCACCACACCGCAACACCCCGCATTGTGCCACAACACCACCCTCACTACTTGGCACAACCCACCACAACCCACCCTAAACCGTACCTGCAAAGCAATGGTGTACAGTGGGTAGCTCATGCCCCTGAACAGATCCCGCATGCCAGCCTTTGCGCCACTGGCTCGCAAAATTGCCGCTGTAGAGGTGTGCTGGGAGCCCCGCTGCTGCAGGCGCACCCTGAGGGTATCCAGGGGCTGGCCAGCACAGATTCCCACCATGCCACTGATCGCACCTGCGTGTAGTGTAGGATTTCATGATGATTGATTGTGAACCAACAGTAGCAGCACAGCCTTCTGCCTTTTGCTTGGCTGCTGTGAGGCTTTGCTGTTTCACAACCACTTCTGCTGGTGAAGCCATATGGGCTCTGCAGTGCTGACACAGCCCACAGTCAATCTCTGAAAAAGATTCGTACCTGCTATGAAGTCTTTTGTGGCATGCCCAATCTCCAGCTTGCTGGTGCCAATGCTGGCCTCAACTCCCAACAGCTCTGCTGTCTCTGCCACTCGCTCCATGGTATCTGAAAGGCTAACAGTCCCTCGAACAGCTGTTGTAGCAAGCCAAGTACCGGTAAAGCTGTGGATGCTGAGTGGGACTGCTGACCTGTAGCGATCACGATGTGCTGGCCGTGCAGAGCCCAACCTGCTGGGACGAGGGCCGCTCTGCACACTTCACAGCTGGTACGTGATGCTAGGCGCGACACAGAAAGAAGCGAACACAAGGCGACTGTTGACCCCGTTTGACTCATTTGACAGGCTGGCCTGTCCAAGACAATCAGTATGCTTCAGCAGTGTTGGGACTGCATTTCTGCTACAAGTGCCATGTATGATTACAACTGCCAGATTGTGCGCTGTCAACTCTGGGGGCACCATCAACAGAAAATAACGACCACACACCAGCCGACAGGCAGCATACTGCTGGCAGCAGCATATCTCATTTGACTGTAAGGCGCCAAGTAAGTGCCAGCCTTACACCTGTGACATGCCTTACACCTGTACAGCGGTCGAGCCGTGTATCAAGCCAGGTCGTGCATGAATCAGCACTGTGTGGGAGGAAGAACAGAATAACCCACCCAGCTTGGACAAGCAGGGTGTACAACATGCGCACAGATCCTGGACCTCACTTTTTGCAAGCGCCCAGCTCAGCAACGGTCGCAAGTCATGTCAAGTACAGCAACACGGTGGCATCACCTCATACCACACACCCAACCTGGAACCACACGCTCAACCTGGGACATGGTGTCCTGCACGGGCTCATCACAGCTCACACACTCACACAGCACCCATGTTGAGTCAGGCTGCTTGACTTCACCAGCTCAACAACAGTCAGCCATTACAAACTACTATGGCGCAGCAACAACACAGTCAGCACAGATGTTGACAACAAACTATGTCGCTAAATAGTCAGTCAGTCAGCACAACCCACGACAACACACGCAACACAACACCCCATGAGCATATGCAAGCTCCCCAACATGCACAACACCCAGTATGGTCAGCCCCCCCCCCCCCCCCCCCCCCCCCCCCCCCGCCGTTGCTTTGATCGGGTGCACATTCGGCATTGGCACATGAACTAGCGGGATGTGACTTGCAACCCATTGCCAGCCGTCTCAATGCCTGGAGGCCATCAAAAGTGGGATGCACTGCACAAAGTAACCCCTGGATTTGCTGGCGACAGATGCACTACAAGGACCACATTCTGAAGCATGGGATTGGGTTGCAGGCGGCACGCTGGGCGCATGCTTGGCTTGTGTTCTGCTGTGTGATTGATGCTGCCTGTCTGACAGCCACACTGGTTGATGCCAGGCTGCGCGTCGGCGGTAGCGAGAACCGCGAGAGGCCAGGGGAAAAAAGGGTTGAACAACGCCACTCAAAATCACCCAGGCACTGCAAAATGCAGTAGTCATGGGTACTGGCAGGAGACAACAACTTGGCCGGGCCAAAAGGCCAGGCCATCTTTTGAAGGCAATGTGCCAGTGGAATGGTATGACCAGCACTGCCTGGCTCATGTGGCGCCTCAGTAGGGAAGCTCAGCATGGCCAGCTGTATGCAAAGTGCCGTTGTCCACTTGGCACTGTTCTTGGCAACAAAACTAATGAGGCGGGCATTTCCTGACATCACAAGGTATCAACAGAACGTACTGAGCCAGTGTGGCTGGCCCTGCCAGGTGGGAGGTGTAGGAAGGGTGGCTGCCAGAGGGGTATACACATCACATATGCTGTGAGTCTGGCCAAGAGGCCTTCCGCAATCCCATAACCAAACCCAGAAAACACATCACACAACCATTGAGGGCAATGCCGTGCAAGTGAACAAACTCCAGACCCTCACAGCCCAATGCTAGCGTATTGTGTTTGGGCCATGCACGGGTATAGCACAGATGGCAAGCCATCTGCTTGTAGTATGCATTGCAATTGTACCCCTGAAAATGTACACGTGCACAAAGACGTAGATTGTGTTGCAATCCAAGCAGCCACCCACAATGCACATGCAAGCGGCTCTCACACCTGCTGCACAAGGCAACTGTTTACACACAGCACACCCAGAAATGCAGACACCACCCGTCCCAGGACCAACAGCATGCATGTCAAACCTGGGCAGCTCCAGGGCTGTTTCTGAATCCGAAAAGTGGCAACCAGTGGCTCAGCTGAGTGCGCAACACCGAGTATGCAGCTTTAGTGAATGTTGGCTGTCACAGCTGCTACTGAATAGCATTAGGGTGCACCTAGCCCCTTGCACCTCAAGCCCAAGGTGTGAGTGCCAGTGCAGCACGTAGCACAGACGATACAACTCCAAATACACTCACAGCGGCTGGCACTGCACGAGCATGCGCAGGCACCGAAAAGGTCCAAGGGCAACATGAAAGCCTTGTAACAAACTGTGGCGTGTCACGGCATGGCACTACACTGACACCAAGGGGGCCCTCAGGGGAGGCTAGGAAGCCCAAGCAGTTCTGATGAGTCATCAGGATGAGGTATGAGTCATCAGTGATGACTATCTCACTGATCAGTGAGGTCCTCCTCATGAAATCCTCCTCACACACATGGTGACCTTGCCCACACAGCAGCTACAGAAGGACGCGCACTTTGCAGCCCCTTCAAGTGCATGCATACACCAGCATTGCATCAGTACCGTGAGGACAGCCCTTCCTGCGGGCATCTTTCCCGCCTCGTGACCCATCTTGACTGGCCACACACCCAACAGCCAAGTAAACCCAACCGCTGGGGGAGAGCCAGAGCTTCACCACTGAGAGGCGCGTGACAGCCGCTGCCTATGCCCAGGTTCAGATCCTCCGTGCACACAGGGTAACCCCATCCACACAGCAGTCACAGGGCCGACCGTCAGCCTGTCACACGAATGCGCCCATGGTGGCCACCAGAAGCACATCATTACAGCCCTTCACAGCCCGGCTCGCCTCTTTTCCGCCTCGTCCCCCATCTTGAAAGCCATGTATGCACCCAAAATGGACGGCTGCGCACCGCCCCGCTGCGCATTCAGCACAGCGGCTCTCCCCGTGACATCATTTGCTGCTGGTGCTGATGCTGCAGGAACACCTGAAGCGGTGCTGGATGGCTGTGCTGGGTAGCCACTACTATGGTAGGTTCCTGCAGCTGTAAGAGGACGTTGGACAGCATCTGCTGGACCTGCAGAGTCTGAGAGCTTGGTGCTGTAAGCTGTCCCGCCTGTTGCAGGGCTCAAGGGCAGGTGTGGGCACTCGTCTGGCCTGTAGACTGGCATGGCAATCACAGGCAGGGTACCTCCTGCGTGTGCACACAACACAGCGTGGCAGCGAGGAAACATGCGAAAAGCTTGAGTGGAACATGAGAAACAGGGTGAGATCAGTACAAAAACATAAGGCCCCTGGGGAATGTGCATGGGGTGTGCAGCTAGAAGGACCCATGCAGCAGGTGTCGTGAGTGGGTGGACGCTGCACCAACAGCAGGGCTCACAGCAGCAGCAGGGCCTACACGCAGCATCGTCCCCAGCTTTAGGCACCTCTGGTGCTCCTGCTGCGCAGCATGCAGGTCAAAGTGGATGCAATGCGCACAAACGTACTGGCACAGAGTCAACCGTTGACTCTGTCGGCTATGTGCGCTGCTCATGCCTAGATCAGCTTGCACAGCTGTGGAAATGCAAGAGAGCCTGCTACAAGCTGCTGACTGCTGTTCATGGCAATTTCAAGCGTACGGGGGAACGCGGGGCTCAGGCCGCGTGGCTGCTCGTCCATGCTGCTTACCTCCCACCACGCAGGCCACTGCTGCGTCTTTGTCTGCTTCGATGAGGGTGTGGAAAGCCATCGTCAGCACTGACAGGAACAGCAGGCACAAGACCAGGAGCTGCAAAGCAACAAAACATGCAGCAGACATTGCAGGGGCACAAAGTGCCGTCAAGAACATGGTCAGCACCGATAGGAACAGCACGAACAGGACCAGCACCTGCACAGCAGCAACACATGCAGCAATACATGAAGCAATACAACTTTAGCATGGGCACAATGCCTCAGGCGGTGCCTGCCCGCCCTTCAGCAGCAGTGTGATGCTGCAGCTGGCTCAGAAGGTGCGGGAGAACCATGCTACTGTTACTGTGGTGGTATGCACAAAAAGGCATGCAGGCACATATCGAGCTGTCAGGTACAAACATATGGATGTGGGGGTCCTTAGGGCAGCAGCTAAGCTGGACTCTGTCTTGAAGACATCAAGGCCTGGCTTAGATGGTACATGATGCGCTGAGTGTGTTAGCATAGAGCGTGCATGAGTGGCATGCATGCATGCGATCCCAACAACATCTTCAGCATCATCAAATGAAATGTGATGGTACGAGGACAGGTAAGTGCCTTGGAGTACCCTATGACGGCAGCGCTGGCTACTGCTGCTGCTGTGCAGAGGTGCCCCTTGCTGTTTGGTGGACAGCAGGAGGGCACAGCAAGCCCACATGGTGCATGTAGTGTGTTGTAGCCTACAGCATGTTGCTGCTGTGGTATGCACACCTTGCACGGCAATGCCCATGCCTTCTACTGCCAAAATTTGAAAAATCAGTGGGTCCCTCTGCATCGTATCGTGTCTCACTGCTGCCACATCAAAGGTGTGGGACACACTGCCCGTCAGTGTTGCTGAAGCTGCAACTGCCACCAGCAAAAGATAACACAAAAAAGTAACAGATAACACTTGCTTACCAGAGACTGGATCGCAATGACCCAGGCAGGTGTATGGAGCTTGTGATCAGGCACAGCCTCCTGCTTCACGAAAGCCACGATTGTCAGAGCGATGGAAGTCATCAGTGCAATCGCACCAAACACCAGCACGAGCTTGGCTACTGTTGTGGTGCCTCCCTTCCTGAGTGCAGACCGTGCCAGCCTTGCAGCCAGGTAGACACAACCGCCGGCGAGGGTACACATCATGTAGGCATCTAGGTACACTGCTAGCATCCCAGCTGCCATCATGGCTTCGTGTGATGCTGGAAAAGTGCCCGTGGCCACAAGCATGGTCAGTACTGCACCTGTGGATGATACAGCAAGGAGGTGGAGTGGTGCCAGGTCAGCACTTGTACAGCTTCCAGCTACACCCTACAATCCCGATTTACACTCCCTTCCAACTTCCAGGCCATCATATTGTTTCAGGAAGGCAAATGTATCCGTTATTTGTTCGTTTGCAGCGGTGGTGCCGTGCCGTTCTGCTGCCGTGTGGTTCCGGAAGCTTTTTCGGACATGCTTACCAATCACTACCATGCCAACGCCGTAGAACCAGCACTCCGATAGAATCTCTGCGCGACGGCGCTCTGCAGAGCCCCAAAGACACATTGCTGAGAACCCACGAGCCATCTGAGCGCGTAGTAGAGTATGATTGCTGTCGAGATTGAGTTGGCGTGTTAGCTTGTTTGAGATTGTTTTTGATAATATCGATGTTTCAGCTCCAGTGTGGCGAAGGCTCGGACCGCGCCCTACGCAGGTCAACGTTGTTTTCCAGTCAAACACCTGGCGACATTGGCTTGAAGACGAAGCTGCACGTCAAATTCATGCCCATCTTCATCTTTCAGTGCAAGTTATGGAGAGGCCAGCCCAAGAGTTGATGTACTGCGCAGTACGTGCTGCTAGACACATCCTGGTGGACCAGGCTGTGACACTACCAACACGTGCAGCACATGCTGCACAAGTGCACCAAGTTGTTTGGGAGTTCAGAGTATGCATGTTCAAGGAATGTTTCTGGACTTTGGTTACAGGCATACAGGGATGAGCTTGTGGATTGTCACATCTGGCCTCAGCAGTTGTCATGCAGCTACAAAGCATGCTGCCATTACGCCACCACAGAAGCCCAACGGCTGGCCACACCAGCAGGTATAAGATGCTACGCAAGCCTTACTATCCAGAGCCCCAAGTATCTCACAAATACACCATGCAGAACATCCCAATCCCAGGAGGTGCAGCACCAACCGCTGTGGCAGTTACCGCTGCTTGATCGGAACTGGTTCTTGCAGGTGGGCCACCTCACCTAACAGCCGCTGAACTCAACCAGACAGTCACACGGCTCGATTGCACCAGATACATCTCAAGTCCCTACACACCTGCTGATGTCACACCTGCTGCTGTGGCTGTTGTCACAGCCTATCTCAGTACTCAGTCACTGAGTCAAGTTGAGGACTACCTGGTTAGGCAGCACAGTGGCCCCAGATGTTGACACAGTCGCCCCAGATGTCGGCACAGTCAGCCAAGCACAGCCAACAGCTGTCACTGTCCAGGGTGGATTCAGTGCCTGATGAAACACTGTCAGGCTGACGCCGAGTGCGGGAGGCTGATTCCAACCAAACCCACTCCCCGTACCAGCAACCCACAGCCAACGCACAAATCTACGCCTGGGTCACAACAGGTACTTCTGATCATAAAGTGCCAGCTGGCTTTCAAAGACGAGTCACCTACTGCAGAAGTTTCAGCGGTTCAGCGCGCGCAATGCATCAGATCAGATGATCAGAATCAGAGAGAGGTCTGACACACTGTTACTCTAGGGTAACAGATCTGAGCTGGGGCACATGCACCACCGCCACAAGGCAAGCAGCTCAGCTGAGCTGCGACCTCAGTAAAACAGATGTAGCCATTGCCATAACCAGTGGCTCAAGTTGCAGTCACTGACTGGGCCGCCTGGAAAAAAGAGAGAGCAGACACAACCCATGCCACAGTCTGCCACAGGCTGGTCTGGTTATGTGAGCCGACTTCAGCCCGGCATCGGTATCACAACACTGTGGTAGGCTACCGGGCAGTTGCCGCCAAAAAGTAAAGCCTATGCAAGCCTGCCCTACGCTACCACATGTATGCTTGGATCACACCTGCCACGCAATCAGCCAAAACCGCGCTGGCTCCCCCAACCGAGCACACACACCACACGATTGTAATCACCGACACGAAAATAACAAGTGCCTGGGAGTCCGCCCAGGCCCTTGACATAAGTGCTAGGCCACAGCACTATCGGGCCCTGATCAAGTCACAATCACTACGCAAAGCGCGCCTATCGTAGGCGGTGATCATGCAAAGTCAAGTAAGAAGAGTTGCATCCACTCCTTGACTATATCTTAGCAGAAACATTAGCTTCTGCCGCAGTCGTGGAACCCAAACATGCTCAGCAAACAAGTTGTGCTGGGCTGTTGGCCTTGACTGGCAAGGGCATGGTGTCCAGCAACCCAGCGGTCACCTCGGATCATAGCCCCTATCATCAGAATTGAGGCACCCCCACGTGCCACCCATGCGCATAACCTTTCGCATGCGCAGCAGCAGCTGCGACTTCCAGCCATAAATCCACAGCCCGGCTGTGGCACAGGCCGCCAGTTGGCGACGCCAACTGCTAAGATGAATAGCCAGGCGCACCCCCACCACCCCAGGCACAGCAGCAGCATGGAAAGAAGCCTCGCCATTATGCTCTGTGCTTGCAATGAAGCTTGCTCCACATGTGGAACACATGCGTTGCCTAAAACCCAATGCTTCTTATAGTGACTTCCTAGGCTAGTACCCTAGAAAGAGCCAGCAAAGCTGCAACAATCCAGCGTTCCCTTAGCAGAAAGTATTCCTTGGCGGAACGCAGCCGTGCAGGCTTTCTGCTTTTAGTATTCAGAGCGCCACATGCTTGGCAGGCTGGCAACAAAGCTGCACGCACAAATAGCGACAGAGCTCATTATGATGCACCAGCCGCTGTTCTGCGGTGCGGTCTCCTCCCGCATAATCACGTTCTGCGGGCACGCATGCATGGGATCGGCGATGCAATGCGCTGCCCCCAATTCACGCCAAGGCTGCAGAAGCTGGCTGCAGCAGGTGGGACCGCGTTAGGACAATGCTTATTACTCGCAGATGCTGCAATGCAGCCCGTGGGCGCGAAATCTCGATCGTCGTATAACGTCGTTGCACAAAACGTCGCATCTGCGCCTTACTCCAGCGACTTCACGGACACCCAGCTGCCGTAATGAGCGTCAGCAAGTGGGTCGTGTCCGCCGACCAGCTTGGACGTCGGGACCGCGAACCACATCTTGCCGTCGATGACTGCTGCTGCGCTGTAATCGCCCCAGCGCTGCATGTCGTGTACGGGAGGGATGGTGATGCTGCCCTCTCCCTTCTTCACGATGTCGATCGTGGCTGTACCGGAATGGCCGTAGTTGCGGATTGTGGTGGTGGCAACACCTGCATACAAGGCGTGAAACATGCACATGTGACGTTCTCGATCTGAGCGACAAGAAGCAGTGACTCTTCACATGACACACACTGATGCTGCATAAGTGATTCCACCACAATGGTTCTAAGATTACATAGTGCTGGCAGATAGGTTGCAGACCTGTGCACGCAGTCACTCAGCATGTAAGCTATCCAATATCTGTGTACGCATTGCTAACACCGCTCCCCAACCACCCACCTGCATACACAGGCCCCAGACCAGCCACCTCTCCGCTGAGGCTGTAGCTGTAAGCTACGACAGCGCCGTCGCCGCTAGCTGTGGCAGCGATGACCGGGAAGCCGAGCGCAATGCCGTCCTTTGAGGCAATCACGCCAGAGCCTTGGACAGTAACAGCGCCGGTGGCCAGAGTCCCTGGCTCAATGACGGCCCAGTAGATGGATGGGACGCGGGCATTGCCGTAGAACTCACTGGTGGTGAGATAGACACTGCCCTGGTACAGGACAGCCTGGGTAAAACAAGAAGCAAAACAAGGCACATTGCAGGAGTGGGGATGGTGGAGGGAGTGGTATGTTGCAAAACTCACTAGCATGCAAGCAAAGAAAGCTGGCGGGCAGTTATGGAAACAGCCAGGAGGTTGGACTCTTGAAATTTTGTGTGGCTGACGATTTCAAGTGCAGACTGCTGCAGCAGAGGCTTTTGGCACTCACCCCATAGCTGCGGACAGCATAGGTGCGTCCAACCATGCCTGTGTCTCCAGCAAACAGCTGGACGTCTGTCTCAGGCTGGGACATGGCATTAAGGCCTTCGTACTCGCCAGCAGCACTGTAGACATACAAGCAACAGCAGACAGAGACAGAAGATTGATGAAGAGTCTGTGGTTAGAAGGTTGTGGCTGCGCCGCACTGGACTCTCACAAGGCCATGCCGCACTCGTTACAGCCTTTGAACTAACTGCAGCAGCACCCTGCAAACCGTTTGCATACCAGGAATCCATAATCGTGGGACTAGGATGGTTGACGCATTGGCTGGATGCACTGACTGTGTCTACACACTGCCAAAGAAGTGCCTCAAACCCTGGAAATTGACCTCCACTGTTCCTGTCAGCTGCAACAGCACACCTGAATGTGTAGCCGCGGGAGAAGACCCCGGCAGACATGCGTGGTGCTGTCTGTACACTGGACATGGCTGACAGACTGCCTCCTGAAATGGTGGCGACAGACATGTAGGAGTCATCAACCTGCGGACCATTGCAGCATAGCACAGAAGGAAACAGCACAGTGTGGTGAGGCACAGGACAGCTCAGCACAGTGGGTAGAGGTGTTGAGTTGCAAGCAAATGAATTGTGCAAGTACGCCACAAACACAGGCGGCACCAACAGCTGTGCATGCGCGTGAGTTTGGCAGTACACGCCACGCGCGACTGTTGCTGCATGGTTCAGACCGTGCCTGGACACCCTGCAGGGATCCCGCAAGGTCCATGGGGCACATCACTGTACTGCACAGCATAGAAATGGCAGTCACTGTAATCGGCAATTACTTGCCATTGGGACTTTGAGAGCCGACCTACCTTCTGCACAAAGTATGGGCCGTTGTAGACATCCTCCAGAGTCTGGGGCCTGGCAGGCTGTGCAAAGTTGTTCAGGGAGTCTCCCAGCACAACGCTGCTGCTGACAGAAACAGACCTGTAAGCAGGAAAAAAGCCACACAGGAGCGTCGCGAAAGGTGGCAAGAGATTGGATCATCGACTTCTCGTAAAGAAGCTAGCCATGGGCAAGGGCAGGGCACTGGCAGCCCTACTGACAGTGTCATGCTCCAACGCATGCGGCTCCGCTCTGTTCTGCTACCAGCTGTTCTGAGGGAAGTGTGCTTGCTAGGGGACTGGTAGCATTGCACTGACCTGGACCGGGATTTGGCCACGCCAGAGACGCTGCTCTGCTTACTGTTGCGGCTTTCCTGAGGGCAGCTGCTCGTGAGCTGTGCCAGACTGAAACTGAGTGAGGTTCAGCAAAAAGAAAACAAAACCCCGGCTCAAAACCAGACCCCCCCCCCCAGTCATGATGTCAACCGACCTGTACCATGACTTGGCCACAATGTACACGGCTCCGTTAATTGTTGCAGTGCTGCCGCTGGTGGTTGATGCATACACTGCCGTCTTTGAGTAGGCGTAGATGGCGCTGCGGAAGTTTTCGCCCAAGGCGGCGTGGCTGCTGCTCTTGCTGCTGCACACGAGACCCACGCTGACAAACAGGCCGTCACCAGTGTATGTCACCTGTGGCACGTGGAGCGCAGCACAACATGCATTACATCATTTGACAACAGGTAGGGTGTAACATACAGGGGCTGCTGTGTGGTTTTCTAATTTACTGAAGAGCTGACAGCATGACAGTGCGCTGTGAAATTCCGAAAGCAGGCCAGTGCTTGCAGGCATCATGCCGCCACCCTGGCCGTCGTTGAATGGCAGGGCCGTTCCTTGGTAATGCCGGCGGCAAAACAAAAGCAGTTGTATTATTTATTATGTCATTATTGTCACTCTACCTGTGGGTAGTTGACAAAGAAAAGTTCCTCAGATCCATGGCCACCAGATCTCACCAGTGCGGTGTGACTGGTGTGGGGTCTAGGGTCTAGGGTTAAGGACAGCATGATGTTGTATTGTGAAACTGAAGCAGGACAGTGCTTGCCATCCCTGCCCAATGACAGTGCCACCCCAGCTGTGTGGTGTAACCTGTATGTCCAGATGTCTGTATGGCAATCTTGGCAGGAAAGAAAGTGCAGAACATGGCATTGCTTTTGCTGTACCTGTGGGTAGTTGACAAAGAATGGCTCCTCAGATCCATGGCCACCGGATCCGCTGCACTTGAACGTTGCAGCAGAGGGCTTGATCGTAAGGGCCTTGACCAACCACTGTCCAGTAGGGTCGCTGGTCTCAGACACTGCGATGAACAGTAGAGGCTCTGTGTCCTGCTCGGGGGCTGTTGCAATCCACACCAACACGTAGCGCTTGGCGGCAATGTCGTAGTAGCCGGTCTGCATTCAACAACGGAGTGTGGCACATGCGAAATACAAACATTCAGGCCAACACAGCACACAGCAGTGCAGGTACCAGTCCACTACAACACCCCCACCCCCACTGCTAGCTCACCGGCTCGCTATTGCTGGTGGTCAGGCTTGTTTGCAGCTAGTGTCACACGCCCAGCACAGCACTCTGCTGCATAAGTGAACCGCACCCCCCACCACCACCACCACAACACCCCAGCTCACCGGCTCGCTGGCGACCAAGCTGGCGCTGGCAGTCACTGTTGTAACGCGCATCAAGCTCTGCAGACTGACACGGGTGTTGCCGAGGCCCTTCTCAACCAGCGTGCCGTTGCTGTAGGCCAGGTAGATCTCAGCATAGCGGTTCATGGCGTGCACCACATAGCGGCGATCCTTGTGCTCAGCTGTAGTGAGGCAGCAGAAGAAGGTGAGCGGACAGAAAAAGGTTTAAATACTTAGACACCACAGATCGGTTCCTGGCTTAGAGCTGAGTCAGGCGACAGGCAGGCAGGCAGGCAAGCAGGATGATACAGCATTCCTGGTTGACTTGCATGTGATACGTCATGCTGAGCAGAGCTTCCAGCTACATCTATACACAGAAGGGAAACTGCCAGGCTTTACCTGGTGTCACGGAGAGTCTCCTATATGCGCTGCTGCTGTGCATGAAGCTGCTAAACATGGGAATGACACCTAGATGGCCTGACAGGCAACAGCTGCTGGCAGGATCTACTGCTGTGCCTGTGCCTGTGATGGAAGCTGAAAGAGCCCACACACAGGCCCCCAATCGCTTGACACATCCTCACCTCCCTCCACAGGTCCCACCATCAATGCCTCGTCAGTTGGCAGTGTGTCGGGGTCACTGTCAGCAGTGCCATAGAAACCTGCATAAGCACCACAAGAATGTTCAGGACAGTGAGCGCAAAGCCCCAGGTGCAGAGACTCTGCACCATGGCCCGCTGCCACCGCACATCAGTATGTCCAGCTCCAAGCTGCTGCTGGTATGCACAACACATGGTGTGACATGCACATGTTACCCCAAGCGCGGCAGCGGGCCATGTGGCACGGCCCCCCTTGTCAAAGAGGGCTCTCTACTGCCCCAGAGGTTCTACGGCCGCAGTTAGCTATCTTGTGCTACACAGCTGATGCCACTAGCCGCCAGTCGCTACCCACAGCCTAGTAGCTGGAAGCGTTCACAATAGCAAATTACTAAAACCAGCTGATCGCTAGTAGCTCACCGCAGCCTGCAGCACTGGCATTGACAGCCAGCGCAAACTGAGGGTTGTGCACTCCAGCGTGGGCGTGGGCATCAGCAGAAACATGCTTCTTAGGTCCCCTGAGAGTGGGGAAGTAAGGAGACTCGCCAAGTCCGGTGGCTGATTTAAAGGTTGAATTTGTGCACATCTCACGCCAGTTGAAGGTTCCGGTACCAACACAGCCTGCGAAGGGTTGGCGGCAGTACAGGCAGACACAGACAACACAGCAGATGGGAAAAATTGTATGAGAAAGGAGAGAAAATGAAGTGACGGTGACAACACAGAGAGACTAGCGTCGGCATGATGTGCAGGCCTATCGTGGTGCCAGGACCACAATCAAACGCTTTGCTGAGGCTGGTGGTGGCAATAGGAGTCAGCAGCGAATATGACCTTTAGGGACCTGGCATTCACTGCTGATGTACATGATGCTGCCAGCAGTGCCCCTGTGCAGCTGAGCCACACATCCGGTGAGTGGCACTCGCAGCTCATCATGCAACACCACTTACTGTTGACGATCTCAGCAGCTGGCTGGGGCACAGGTGCTGAGCACCCACTGCTGAGTTACATACTACTGGCTGCCCCTGTGCAGCTGAGCTACACATCACACTCGCTGCTCATGCTGTTTCACTTACTGTTGATGATCTCAGCAGCTGGCTGGGGCACAGGTGCGTCCTCATTCTTGAAGGAGCTCAGGCCAGCCTTGACCTTCTTGTGGGCATGCTTCTTGTGACTGCTGTGCTTCTTTTTGTGCTTCTTGCCGTAGGCCTGAGGCTGCTCCTTGCCCTCATCCTCAACCTAAGCAAACAAACATACAAATGAACAATGTTTGTCTGTTACACCTGTATTTATGAAGCGCAAGAGCTCATGCCAGCCATATCACGGAGATGGCAGAACAAACCAGAGGGAACCACAACCAAGATAATCAAAACAGGGAGTTGCTGGCGCTGTGAAACACCAGCCCAAATCCTCAAGCGTTCTACCTCACCTCCTCAGTGTCGTCGTTGCCGTAGGCGCCCTCATTGTTGCTGTTGTTGCCATTGTTGCCGACGTTGCCACCGCCGCCGCCGCCGCCAACCATGCCGCCATTGCCGCCGCCGTTGCCGCCGCCCCCGCCCATGCCGCCGCCACTACCGCCGCCGCCGCCGCCCATGCCGTTGCCGCCACCATTGCCGCCGCCGTTGCCGCCGCCGCCGCCCTGGCCGTTGCCGCCGCCCTGGCCGTTGCCGCCGCCGCCGCTACCGCCGCCTTGGCCGTTGTTGCCGTCGCCGCTGCCGCCGCCTTGGCCGTTGTTGCCACCTCCGTTGCCTCCTCCCTGGCTGCCGTTGCCGCCACCGCTGCCGCCCTGGCCGTTGTTGCCGCTGCCGCCGCCCTGGCCATTGCCGCTGCCTTGGCCGCCGTTGCCACTGCCGCTGCCGCCGCCGTTGCCGTGGCTGTCCTCCTCCTCAATGACCTCGTCATCTACAGGGGCTTGTGGGTACTTGGGGTGGTGGGCTGCAGAATGCTTCTTCTTGGCAGCATCTTCGCTGTCGGTCTCAGAGCTGGCACTGCCGCCCTTGTTCTTCCTGGAGTGCCTCCTTGACTTGCCCTTGTGCAGCTTCCCCTTGTGAGACTTGATCTTGGATTCTTTGGAGGAGGAGTCACTGCTGCCATCGCTGCTGCTGTCACCGCCGTCGCTGCTGCTGCTGCCGCTGCCCTCAGCGCCCTCGGCGTCCGCCTCGCTGCTGCTGTCACTCTTCTTGTCACTCTTGTGGGTGTGCTTCTTTTTCTTCTCACTCTTCTTGTGGTGCTTGGCAACAGTCTTCTCACTCTTTTTCTCCTCGCTGTCTGCGGCACTACCCTCGCTGCCTTTGCTCACAGTGTCACCGCTGCTCCCGTTGGTGCTGCTGGTGCCTTTGGCATAGCTGCTGGTGTTTTCATTGCTGTCAGTGTCGGCCTCAGTAGGGGGTGAGTCAGCGGCTGCGTCTGTGCTGTCGCTGCTGTCACTCTTTGAGGTCTTGTGCTTCTTGTGGGTGTGCTTCTTGTGCTGCTTCTTCTTGGCTGGCTCCTCGGTAGCGGGTGTCGCTGGGGCTGGATGACCCTCTGGTGCTGCAGCAAGCAACACAACAGCAGTGGACTGTGTCAAGGATGCTGTTGTAACGTTTTGAGGGAAGAGAAGTGAAGGTGTGGCCCAAAAACCCAACACCTTTGCATGCGCCTCGGTGGTTGCTGGGTCTCGGCGTTGCTGGGTCTGGGTAAACCTTGGGAGCTGCAGCAAGCAAAGGGCAAGACAGGCAGCATACACTGTTCACTTGGCGACTGTACAGATGTGAAGAAGGGGTGGAGTTTGGCCCTAAATATACAAATATTTGCTGGCTCCTCGGCAGTCCGTGTTGTTGGGGCTGAGTAACCCTCGGGTGCTGCAGCAAGCAAACAAGACAGGCAGCCTACTCTGTCAGGTTTGCTTTCGTTAAGGTGTGAAACACAGGTATGCAGCATAAGGGTGGATTGACGGCCCTGAACCGTGCAACTGTTGCATGCACCTCAGCAGGAGGTGCAGGTAACTGGGCGACCCTTGGATCCTGCAGCAAGCAAACAAGACAGGCAGCATACTGTGTCAGCCTGACATGGCAACGTACTCTGTTCAGCTTGCTGCCGTCAAGATGTGAAGATACAGCGGCAGAGTGCTACCGCAGGCTACACCCTAAACCTTTGCATGTTCCTCAGCAGTCAAGATGTACAGAGCGTCGGTGGAGTTACGGCCCTTCAACCTGCTGCACCTGACAGACACGACAGGCAGCACGCTGTGTGAGGGTCCTGGGCGCACGCACAGACGGCACGACAGGAAGCACGCTCTGTGAGGGTCTTCCAGAAAGCGGGGTGGGTCGAAGTGAGACCCAGAGTAGAGCCGATGACATCACAGCGGCAGCACAATGCAGCGGCAGGTCCACCTCCTCTCTCAACCTCTGAATATCGTTCCTGCCCCCTCACTACCTGAGACCCTGCTAAGTCCCGCTGGGCCTCTTTAGCCAACCGACAAGGAAAGATTCTGTACTGATCAACGGACGACCAATGGATGACACCCACCCCCTTGCGCGGACACTCAGCACTGGCACATACCTGGAGCTGAGGTGGGGATGATAGGTGCTGGTGCAGCAACCTCTCCCTCTCCCTCGACCTCTTCTCCAACCTCGTCTTGTAGCAGGTGTGCCAGGTGTTCGTCGCTGGTCTCTCCCTCTGCCTCAGAGGCATCACCGTCGTCTTCATCCACCTCTTCCTTCTTGGTGTCCTTTGTTGACTTGTGGTGCTTGCCCTTGCCCTTGGTACCCTTACTGGGTGTCTGGTCGTCTTCTTGGCGCACTGGGAAGCGTGGGGACTTGTGGCTGTCCTTGTGGTGTTTGTGCTCCTTCTTCTCAGGCTTCTCAGACTTGTCAGATTTGTCAGATTTGTCGGACTTGTCAGATTTGTCAGGAACGTCTGTGTCGCTGCTGCTGGAGTCTTCTGTGCTGGTGCTGCTGCTGGTGCTGGTGCTGGTGCTGGTGCTGGTGCTGTCAGCTTCGAGTCCAGTGCCTTCTGCTTCGGCAACATCACCAGGAAGGGGTGTGCCATAGTGCTTTACGTCATACTTTTTCTTCTTCTGGCCCCATGCAGCCTTAGCAGCTGCTGTGGCAGCTAGGCTGTCGTCTGCTGCATCAAGCTCCAGGTCAGCACCGACAGCTTTTGAGACTGTTGCTGACTTCATCGCTGGTACTGATGCTGCTGCTGTTGAAACGGTGCCTGCCAAAGGCTCCTTTGCCTCGATATCGAGGCCTGCTGCTTTGGCGCCCTCTTGGGTGGGAAGCACCACTGTTGGGACGATTCTTCCAGCTGCTGCAAAGGTGATGAATAATAGAATTAGAGCAGGAATAGCCACATTGCGTGGCCAGCTGCCCGCCATGCTTCGCGAAGACAACAGGCAGTACAAAACTCCTGGACAGACAGGCAAGGGGTGAGCTGGTAAACAGTCTACGTACGATACGGTAAGATAAACGCAAATTTTGTATCAGGCGTGTTCTGCAAGTCTCCCTTTCGCGAAACTGTATTTGGTAGGCCTACCAAATACAGTCACTCGTGTCACTCGCTCTGTATGTTCCCGCAGAAGCTGCAGATCGATCTGAGCGGCAACATTTTTTGCAATCTCATTAATACATCCTGTTCAAACAAGTGACGTACCGGGCCTGCTCGACTTGCAGGAACAGCACAGTGCAGCAGCAAGGGATCACCAAGGCCTGCCTTTGCTGTAGCATCAACCCAGCGAAAGACTTTCGTAGCTGCGTCTGTTCAGCATGGTGCAGGTAGCATCCCTTTTATCGGTGCTGTCAGTGCTCCAGAAGCGCTATGCACGCTGGCTGGCTCGATGGAGGGCCAAGTCAGCTACAAACTTCAAACTTCGGCTGGGGATGCTGCTTGGTTTCGGTGTGATGGTGACAGTGATGGGGGCAGCGATCTACAGGTGGAGCAACCCTGAGGAGGACTGGAGCAGCTCCCTGTTCACCGTGTATGCGGTACGTAGGAGAGCCCCAAGGCGGGGGGCATGCAGTGCATCGTGTATGCTTTGCGTAGCAGAGGCGCAGGGGGGAGGGGTGGATGAATGCTCAAGGTGATTGGAGCAGCTCACTGTTCACTGTGTATGTAGTACGCAGCGGGGCCCTGTGGGGAAGGGGGCAGAGGAGAAGGGGGGGGGGGCTCAACTTGACTGGAGAAGCCCGCTGAGTACGAGCAGGGCTGTCTGTGATAGAATGCGGTGCGTAGCAGAGCCTGGGGGGGGGGGGGGGGGATGCTCAAGGTTACTGAAGCAGCTCACTTTGACTGTGTATGCGGTATGTAGCAGAGGTCCAAGGGTGGGGGTGGGTAATCGGAGGATGCAATGCTCAAGGTGACGGGAGCAGCTGCTTTTATTGTGTATGTACCACGTAGCAGAGCGGGCCGCGGGGGGGGGGGGGGGGGGGGGGGGGGGGCTCAACGTGACAGCAGCAGCTCACTCCTGACTGTGCATATGCGGTACATGGCATAGTCTGTCACAACAGGGTGTCCTGACCCTTCGTGCGGGGTGTAAAGGAGGAGGGAGTTGGGTGCCAAGGAGGGCCCGTCAGCAAGTTCCTTTGCCTGGCCTGAACCCCAAGACATTGTGTGTTCTAGCAACTGCTGCTGCTGCTGCTGCTGCTGCTGCTGCTGCTGCTGCTGCTGCTGCTGCTGCTGCTGCTGCCCTCCCAGGTGCTATACAGCATTCCTGGTGCCGACATCACCAACAACCCCTCCCTGCTGGCCACCTTTGTGCTCAACCTTATCTTCATCTTCGGACTGCTGGTAAGCATCAACCGTTGTGGTTGCTGTTGCGTGCTGTGATATGCTGTGCTGTGTCTGTAGACATAGGGAGTGAATCCAGCGTGTGTGTGTGGGGGGGGGGGGGGGAGCTTGTGGGGCCAAGGGGTGTACAGTGGAGGGACGTGGCCACAACTGTGCTCAACCTCGATTCCGTCATTGGATTTGCTCAATGAGCCTTTCGTTGAAAAACCGAAAAAAAAACTGAAATCCCCAAACAGGCGATGTTCTGTGTATACATTCAATTACTGACTGATGGTCACCATCCGGCCACCGGCGCCGGAGGGCGGACAGTGCTTGCGGCATTGTGTGCTATGCTGCGCTGTGTTTGAGGTGGTGGGGGGTGGGTGAGGGACGCGCTGAAGGGGTCCCACCTTCAGTTGATTGCTTTTCCATCCCCATCAACACTGCACCCACACATTCCAACCACTTTCATTGCAGGTGTTGGCCACCATCCTGGCCATGTTCACTGATGAGATCAACAATGTGATGTCCTGCTGCCCCCCTTCTGCCGCCTGGCGCTCCTCTGAAGCCTCACACATACCCCAAACCCTCAACCTTGAACCCCATATGGTTTGTGCTAATGTGTCCTGCAGGTGTTTGCCACCATCCTGGCCATGATCACGGATGAAATCACCGTGTGGTGTTCTCTTTCTCCTCTGAATCCGAAAACAGACCCCTAAGCCCTAAACGTCAAACCAAACCCTGATAATTGCCATGCAGGTGTTTGCCACCATTCTTGCCATGATCACTGATGAGATCAACAATGTGATGTCCCACTCCCCCCTGTCTGTTGCTCCTTTGAAGCCTCACACAAATCCCAAACCCCAAACCCTCACCCTATATCAAGCATTGATAATCGCCATGCAGGTGTTTGCCACCATCCTGGCCATGATCACTGATGAGATCAACAATGTGATGTCCCACTCCCCCCCTGTCTGTTGCTCCTTTGAAGCCTCACACAAACCCCAAACCCCAAACCCTCACCCTATATCAAGCATTGATAATCGCCATGCAGGTGTTTGCCACCATCCTGGCCATGATCACTGATGAGATCAACAATGTGATGTCCCACTCCCCCCCTGTCTGTTGCTCCTTTGAAGCCTCACACAAACCCCAAACCCCAAACCCTCACCCTATATCAAGCATTGATAATCGCCATGCAGGTGTTTGCCACCATCCTGGCCATGATCACTGATGAGATCAACAATGTGATGTCCCACTCCCCCCTGTCTGTTGCTCCTTTGAAGCCTCACACAAACCCCAAACCCCAAACCCTCACCCTATATCAAGCATTGATAATCGCCATGCAGGTGTTTGCCACCATCCTGGCCATGATCACTGATGAGATCAACAATGTGATGCTGGCAGCCCGCAGTGGCAAGGCACCAGTGGCACTATCAGGACACATCTTGCTGCTCAACTGGAACCAACAGGTGTGTGGGGTGTGTTGCGGGGGGGAGGGGGGGGGGGATACCCCCCTGGGCGGGGGTGGGGGGTAGGGGGGGAGGTCTGGCGTTGATCTTGTAACCCAGTCGCGTAGCTGCATCGGAAATTCTTGGAGCCCTGATCACTCATGGCTGAATCAGCAACTGGGCCATCAGCCAGTCAGTAGGTTGTGTCAGGGTGACTGACCCCGTCTGACGCTACTGATGGCCCAGTGACTGAATCAGTAACACACTCAGTAGAAGTCTGAACAGTCTGGCTGAGCACCCTGACTTGCTTTCAATGGTTCGGTTGCGTTGCGATGTTCATGCTGAACGCACTGATCAACCAGGCAACGGCATAACCCAAACGGATACTATCGGTCGTACGTTTGTGATTTTACGATTCTTCTGCATAGCTAATCACCTCGTCAAGCCCTTGAGCGAGGCGCTGCAATTGCCGTTGTGTGGATCTAGTGTAGACACCTTGTACACATGTGATGGCACGCCTGTAACTTTCGATACCTTCCAATAAACAAGCAGAAAGAGCACGTACATGGATGTACAGCGTGATTCGTTGAAAGCTCCATCATCCGCGCACCCAACAAGGACGAGGGTGATAACGTTGCCTCAAGGCCTCACTGACTGTCCCGCATGCGTGAGTGTTTGACAGACGAGTGGTAGCCAAGTCGGGAATGATAACGCTCTACAGCAGGACCGAACAACATGCTGGAGTGGTGAAGCATATCAGTGGGTTCGGAAATGTTTTTCCAGACAGCTGGGGCTGCTATTTTCACCGTGCGTGTCCTGCGCTGACCAAAGCCTCGCAAGCTGTTTCTTTCCTACTGCTCCTACACCCTGTAGTGCCTGGCAGGCCAGCTGGCACTGGGCACAGAGCAGGCCGTTGAAACCGTTGAAGTAACAGATGTTTGAATGTCACACTTTGACCAGTGCCGGTGCCTGATCAGGCATTCTAAGCAGGAGAAACTGGGCAGCACTGCACACTACACACACACTTTTACAAAATTACTGCAGCACAGAGGGTTGCTGCCTTACAAAAACAGATGCATCGATGTCCTCAACTTTAGTCCCTGTCGAAAACAGACTATGGAATCGTGTGGCACACAGAAGCCAAAGCAAGTCAGGCAGAGCAGCAGAAAGCTGCACAGCAGCATCAAAAAGACAATCAGACCCTCAGCAGGCACGGCCGCAAGCCCAAAAAACAACAGAAATTATTTTCCGAGGCTCAGCTGGCCCTGCCAGAGCCCCAGAAGCTGTAAAAGGCTCTCGGACGCAGAGCGTGGGGAGGGCCATCCGTAAATTGCTATAACTCGTCATACAAACACTTTCGCCACGACTTAAGCACAGTTCCTGATAGCCATATGTCTCTAGTTTGTGTGTACGTGCGGGGGTGGGAAAACATTTCCGAACCCACTGATCTGGGCGCAGTTGCCATCCGCCGGCCAAATGGACGTGCCACCCTGGCACCATGCACAACTCACTAGGGCAAGACCACACACCACAATTGAGGCTGACTTGTGGCCTGTGCGCGTAGGCACCAACGGCCCCATTTTGGCTCCAATGGCCCCTTGCCCAGAATGGGGTACAGTGACACCAATGTGCGTACAACACAGCAGCAAGCTTTGCTGGCCCCAAAGGCAGTATACATGCAACAGTGACAACCTTCAATGCATTTTGCTAGAACAACAAAATCAGGGTCGTTCTGCAAGCTACACCGCTTGCCCACTGCCCAAGCCACCAACAGATTTTGTACAGCACTGCACCCCCTCCGACAAGGAGGGGCATGCACGTGAACAACCCGACAGCTGCAGATGCTGAGCCACACAACACCAACAAGCTGCAATGGGTGGCGCCTGATTCGGAAGGCTGCACGCAGCTTGATGTCAATGCGACCTCTGACCCCCTTTGGGAAGGTCACCTGCAGGTAGCAGCAGCATACGGGACCTCAGTCAGCAAGGGAGGCTAGAACGGCTGCTCAAGACTGGGTGTGTAGACAGCCTTAGGGCCACACAAACAGTGAGGCATGCCGCCATCGACGGCTGCTGCATGGTTGAGGACTCAGTCCATGCGGACTTGCAACATAGAGGAGGTGGCACCTGCACTTACTCTGCCAGTTTGGCATGCGTGCAGAGATCTGCTGCGTCTGGCAGGCATCTAGTACTGCACATTGCCACCACCCCATGCTGCAGCTGGCCCGCACAGCTCGTGCAATGCTCTGCTGTTGCACAGCACTTGTACTTGCAAGGGGGGTTGTACATGCATGTGGCCCAACGACTGATGCTGTCCTGCGCGCTAGAGACAGCTGTGCTGGACTTACTTTGTGGTTCAAAGCAACACCATATTGCAACTGGTTGCCTGCACATGGCCTTGTCAACACCTCCCAAATGTGAGGCGCTGCTGCGCTTGCATCAACCACCTTGCAGACAGGCAGAAAAACACAGCCACCTGATTGGTACTGGTTGCTGCTGAAATGTGCCGTGCATGCTGCTTCTGTGACAAGAAGGCTCTATAGTGTGCTAGCTAGGGCTGGGGTCTGCAATGCAGCTGCTGCTGCTGGTGTCACATGCTGCATGTGTCGGCACGTAGAGGCTAGGGACCTGCTGCAAGTCACAAGTCTTCAAGACAGCTGCTGTGTGGCTGCAATCCCGAACCAGTCAACTTGCAAGTATCTTCTAGCATGTGAATACCGTTCCTGCATGCTTCCTCAATGCCCATTGCTTACCTGCTGGCACACAATTGGCCAACAGCCTGGAAGGGCCTCGCTGATACTGCACTTGCACTGAAACTCAGCTTCGCCTGATCAGCCCATTTCTGGGACCCCGTACTTCCTCCATATCGTTGCAGACAGGTGACGGACTCCAGCAACTCCTGTGTGTGCTGCAATAGCACTTGGCTGCCATCTTGCTTGCACTGTTGCCAGCTGTCATGCTCGCCTGCTGCATGCAGCTGTGCTGGGGCTGTGGGGCTTGCAAAACATTGCCTTTGATATAAGTATCAGATGTGTGCAAACGAGACTGCATTTGCGTTCAACATACAGAAGTGCCCTCTGCTGCAGCCCAGATCTTGGCACAAACAGCAGAGCAGTATAGTCGCGAAGCACTGCCCAGGCCTCAGATCGCACTCAAACGATGATGATTGATCTTTCCTATGTGATGGAGGCACCGCAGAGCCGGCAAAACAGGTGCAGGACGACGTCATGACAAATTCACAAACCGGCTGTCACCGGTCCCGCATCAGATCTGGGCGCAGTTGCCATCCGCCGGCCAAATGGACGTGCCACCCTGGCACCATGCACAACTCACTAGGGCAAGACCACACACCACAATTGAGGCTGACTTGTGGCCTGTGCGCGTAGGCACCAACGGCCCCATTTTGGCTCCAATGGCCCCTTGCCCAGAATGGGGTACAGTGACACCAATGTGCGTACAACACAGCAGCAAGCTTTGCTGGCCCCAAAGGCAGTATACATGCAACAGTGACAACCTTCAATGCATTTTGCTAGAACAACAAAATCAGGGTCGTTCTGCAAGCTACACCGCTTGCCCACTGCCCAAGCCACCAACAGATTTTGTACAGCACTGCACCCCCTCCGACAAGGAGGGGCATGCACGTGAACAACCCGACAGCTGCAGATGCTGAGCCACACAACACCAACAAGCTGCAATGGGTGGCGCCTGATTCGGAAGGCTGCACGCAGCTTGATGTCAATGCGACCTCTGACCCCCCTTTGGGAAGGTCACCTGCAGGTAGCAGCAGCATACGGGACCTCAGTCAGCAAGGGAGGCTAGAACGGCTGCTCAAGACTGGGTGTGTAGACAGCCTTAGGGCCACACAAACAGTGAGGCATGCCGCCATCGACGGCTGCTGCATGGTTGAGGACTCAGTCCATGCGGACTTGCAACATAGAGGAGGTGGCACCTGCACTTACTCTGCCAGTTTGGCATGCGTGCAGAGATCTGCTGCGTCTGGCAGGCATCTAGTACTGCACATTGCCACCACCCCATGCTGCAGCTGGCCCGCACAGCTCGTGCAATGCTCTGCTGTTGCACAGCACTTGTACTTGCAAGGGGGGTTGTACATGCATGTGGCCCAACGACTGATGCTGTCCTGCGCGCTAGAGACAGCTGTGCTGGACTTACTTTGTGGTTCAAAGCAACACCATATTGCAACTGGTTGCCTGCACATGGCCTTGTCAACACCTCCCAAATGTGAGGCGCTGCTGCGCTTGCATCAACCACCTTGCAGACAGGCAGAAAAACACAGCCACCTGATTGGTACTGGTTGCTGCTGAAATGTGCCGTGCATGCTGCTTCTGTGACAAGAAGGCTCTATAGTGTGCTAGCTAGGGCTGGGGTCTGCAATGCAGCTGCTGCTGCTGGTGTCACATGCTGCATGTGTCGGCACGTAGAGGCTAGGGACCTGCTGCAAGTCACAAGTCTTCAAGACAGCTGCTGTGTGGCTGCAATCCCGAACCAGTCAACTTGCAAGTATCTTCTAGCATGTGAATACCGTTCCTGCATGCTTCCTCAATGCCCATTGCTTACCTGCTGGCACACAATTGGCCAACAGCCTGGAAGGGCCTCGCTGATACTGCACTTGCACTGAAACTCAGCTTCGCCTGATCAGCCCATTTCTGGGACCCCGTACTTCCTCCATATCGTTGCAGACAGGTGACGGACTCCAGCAACTCCTGTGTGTGCTGCAATAGCACTTGGCTGCCATCTTGCTTGCACTGTTGCCAGCTGTCATGCTCGCCTGCTGCATGCAGCTGTGCTGGGGCTGTGGGGCTTGCAAAACATTGCCTTTGATATAAGTATCAGATGTGTGCAAACGAGACTGCATTTGCGTTCAACATACAGAAGTGCCCTCTGCTGCAGCCCAGATCTTGGCACAAACAGCAGAGCAGTATAGTCGCGAAGCACTGCCCAGGCCTCAGATCGCACTCAAACGATGATGATTGATCTTTCCTATGTGATGGAGGCACCGCAGAGCCGGCAAAACAGGTGCAGGACGACGTCATGACAAATTCACAAACCGGCTGTCACCGGTCCCGCATCAGATCTGGGCGCAGTTGCCATCCGCCGGCCAAATGGACGTGCCACCCTGGCACCATGCACAACTCACTAGGGCAAGACCACACACCACAATTGAGGCTGACTTGTGGCCTGTGCGCGTAGGCACCAACGGCCCCATTTTGGCTCCAATGGCCCCTTGCCCAGAATGGGGTACAGTGACACCAATGTGCGTACAACACAGCAGCAAGCTTTGCTGGCCCCAAAGGCAGTATACATGCAACAGTGACAACCTTCAATGCATTTTGCTAGAACAACAAAATCAGGGTCGTTCTGCAAGCTTCACCGCTTGCCCACTGCCCAAGCCACCAACAGATTTTGTACAGCACTGCACCCCCTCCGACAAGGAGGGGCATGCACGTGAACAACCCGACAGCTGCAGATGCTGAGCCACACAACACCAACAAGCTGCAATGGGTGGCGCCTGATTCGGAAGGCTGCACGCAGCTTGATGTCAATGCGACCTCTGACCCCCTTTGGGAAGGTCACCTGCAGGTAGCAGCAGCATACGGGACCTCAGTCAGCAAGGGAGGCTAGAACGGCTGCTCAAGACTGGGTGTGTAGACAGCCTTAGGGCCACACAAACAGTGAGGCATGCCGCCATCGACGGCTGCTGCATGGTTGAGGACTCAGTCCATGCGGACTTGCAACATAGAGGAGGTGGCACCTGCACTTACTCTGCCAGTTTGGCATGCGTGCAGAGATCTGCTGCGTCTGGCAGGCATCTAGTACTGCACATTGCCACCACCCCATGCTGCAGCTGGCCCGCACAGCTCGTGCAATGCTCTGCTGTTGCACAGCACTTGTACTTGCAAGGGGGGTTGTACATGCATGTGGCCCAACGACTGATGCTGTCCTGCGCGCTAGAGACAGCTGTGCTGGACTTACTTTGTGGTTCAAAGCAACACCATATTGCAACTGGTTGCCTGCACATGGCCTTGTCAACACCTCCCAAATGTGAGGCGCTGCTGCGCTTGCATCAACCACCTTGCAGACAGGCAGAAAAACACAGCCACCTGATTGGTACTGGTTGCTGCTGAAATGTGCCGTGCATGCTGCTTCTGTGACAAGAAGGCTCTATAGTGTGCTAGCTAGGGCTGGGGTCTGCAATGCAGCTGCTGCTGCTGGTGTCACATGCTGCATGTGTCGGCACGTAGAGGCTAGGGACCTGCTGCAAGTCACAAGTCTTCAAGACAGCTGCTGTGTGGCTGCAATCCCGAACCAGTCAACTTGCAAGTATCTTCTAGCATGTGAATACCGTTCCTGCATGCTTCCTCAATGCCCATTGCTTACCTGCTGGCACACAATTGGCCAACAGCCTGGAAGGGCCTCGCTGATACTGCACTTGCACTGAAACTCAGCTTCGCCTGATCAGCCCATTTCTGGGACCCCGTACTTCCTCCATATCGTTGCAGACAGGTGACGGACTCCAGCAACTCCTGTGTGTGCTGCAATAGCACTTGGCTGCCATCTTGCATCTTGCTCGCCTGCTGCATGCAGCTGTGCTGGGGCTGTGGGGCTTGCAAAACATTGCCTTTGATATAAGTATCAGATGTGTGCAAACGAGACTGCATTTGCGTTCAACATACAGAAGTGCCCTCTGCTGCAGCCCAGATCTTGGCACAAACAGCAGAGCAGTATAGTCGCGAAGCACTGCCCAGGCCTCAGATCGCACTCAAACGATGATGATTGATCTTTCCTATGTGATGGAGGCACCGCAGAGCCGGCAAAACAGGTGCAGGACGACGTCATGACAAATTCACAAACCGGCTGTCACCGGTCCCGCATCAGTGGGTTCGGAAATGTTTTTCCAGACAGCTGGGGCTGCTATTTTCACCGTGCGTGTCCTGCGCTGACCAAAGCCTCGCAAGCTGTTTCTTTCCTACTGCTCCTACACCCTGTAGTGCCTGGCAGGCCAGCTGGCACTGAGCACAGAGCAGGCCGTTGAAACCGTTGAAGTAACAGATGTTTGAATGTCACACTTTGACCAGTGCCGGTGCCTGATCAGGCATTCTAAGCAGGAGAAACTGGGCAGCACTGCACACTACACACACACTTTTACAAAATTACTGCAGCACAGAGGGGTGCTGCCTTACAAAAACAGATGCATCGATGTCCTCAACTTTAGTCCCTGTCGAAAACAGACTATGGAATCGTGTGGCACACAGAAGCCAAAGCAAGTCAGGCAGAGCAGCAGAAAGCTGCACAGCAGCATCAAAAAGACAATCAGACCCTCAGCAGGCACGGCCGCAAGCCCAAAAAACAACAGAAATTATTTTCCGAGGCTCAGCTGGCCCTGCCAGAGCCCCAGAAGCTGTAAAAGGCTCTCGGACGCAGAGCGTGGGGAGGGCCATCCGTAAATTGCTATAACTCGTCATACAAACACTTTCGCCACGACTTAAGCACAGTTCCTGATAGCCATATGTCTCTAGTTTGTGTGTACGTGCGGGGGTGGGAAAACATTTCCGAACCCACTGATCTGGGCGCAGTTGCCATCCGCCGGCCAAATGGACGTGCCACCCTGGCACCATGCACAACTCACTAGGGCAAGACCACACACCACAATTGAGGCTGACTTGTGGCCTGTGCGCGTAGGCACCAACGGCCCCATTTTGGCTCCAATGGCCCCTTGCCCAGAATGGGGTACAGTGACACCAATGTGCGTACAACACAGCAGCAAGCTTTGCTGGCCCCAAAGGCAGTATACATGCAACAGTGACAACCTTCAATGCATTTTGCTAGAACAACAAAATCAGGGTCGTTCTGCAAGCTTCACCGCTTGCCCACTGCCCAAGCCACCAACAGATTTTGTACAGCACTGCACCCCCTCCGACAAGGAGGGGCATGCACGTGAACAACCCGACAGCTGCAGATGCTGAGCCACACAACACCAACAAGCTGCAATGGGTGGCGCCTGATTCGGAAGGCTGCACGCAGCTTGATGTCAATGCGACCTCTGACCCCCCTTGGGAAGGTCACCTGCAGGTAGCAGCAGCATACGGGACCTCAGTCAGCAAGGGAGGCTAGAACGGCTGCTCAAGACTGGGTGTGTAGACAGCCTTAGGGCCACACAAACAGTGAGGCATGCCGCCATCGACGGCTGCTGCATGGTTGAGGACTCAGTCCATGCGGACTTGCAACATAGAGGAGGTGGCACCTGCACTTACTCTGCCAGTTTGGCATGCGTGCAGAGATCTGCTGCGTCTGGCAGGCATCTAGTACTGCACATTGCCACCACCCCATGCTGCAGCTGGCCCGCACAGCTCGTGCAATGCTCTGCTGTTGCACAGCACTTGTACTTGCAAGGGGGGTTGTACATGCATGTGGCCCAACGACTGATGCTGTCCTGCGCGCTAGAGACAGCTGTGCTGGACTTACTTTGTGGTTCAAAGCAACACCATATTGCAACTGGTTGCCTGCACATGGCCTTGTCAACACCTCCCAAATGTGAGGCGCTGCTGCGCTTGCATCAACCACCTTGCAGACAGGCAGAAAAACACAGCCACCTGATTGGTACTGGTTGCTGCTGAAATGTGCCGTGCATGCTGCTTCTGTGACAAGAAGGCTCTATAGTGTGCTAGCTAGGGCTGGGGTCTGCAATGCAGCTGCTGCTGCTGGTGTCACATGCTGCATGTGTCGGCACGTAGAGGCTAGGGACCTGCTGCAAGTCACAAGTCTTCAAGACAGCTGCTGTGTGGCTGCAATCCCGAACCAGTCAACTTGCAAGTATCTTCTAGCATGTGAATACCGTTCCTGCATGCTTCCTCAATGCCCATTGCTTACCTGCTGGCACACAATTGGCCAACAGCCTGGAAGGGCCTCGCTGATACTGCACTTGCACTGAAACTCAGCTTCGCCTGATCAGCCCATTTCTGGGACCCCGTACTTCCTCCATATCGTTGCAGACAGGTGACGGACTCCAGCAACTCCTGTGTGTGCTGCAATAGCACTTGGCTGCCATCTTGCTTGCACTGTTGCCATGTCATGCTCGCCTGCTGCATGCAGCTGTGCTGGGGCTGTGGGGCTTGCAAAACATTGCCTTTGATATAAGTATCAGATGTGTGCAAACGAGACTGCATTTGCGTTCAACATACAGAAGTGCCCTCTGCTGCAGCCCAGATCTTGGCACAAACAGCAGAGCAGTATAGTCGCGAAGCACTGCCCAGGCCTCAGATCGCACTCAAACGATGATGATTGATCTTTCCTATGTGATGGAGGCACCGCAGAGCCGGCAAAACAGGTGCAGGACGACGTCATGACAAATTCACAAACCGGCTGTCACCGGTCCCGCATCAGTGGGTTCGGAAATGTTTTTCCAGACAGCTGGGGCTGCTATTTTCACCGTGCGTGTCCTGCGCTGACCAAAGCCTCGCAAGCTGTTTCTTTCCTACTGCTCCTACACCCTGTAGTGCCTGGCAGGCCAGCTGGCACTGAGCACAGAGCAGGCCGTTGAAACCGTTGAAGTAACAGATGTTTGAATGTCACACTTTGACCAGTGCCGGTGCCTGATCAGGCATTCTAAGCAGGAGAAACTGGGCAGCACTGCACACTACACACACACTTTTACAAAATTACTGCAGCACAGAGGGGTGCTGCCTTACAAAAACAGATGCATCGATGTCCTCAACTTTAGTCCCTGTCGAAAACAGACTATGGAATCGTGTGGCACACAGAAGCCAAAGCAAGTCAGGCAGAGCAGCAGAAAGCTGCACAGCAGCATCAAAAAGACAATCAGACCCTCAGCAGGCACGGCCGCAAGCCCAAAAAACAACAGAAATTATTTTCCGAGGCTCAGCTGGCCCTGCCAGAGCCCCAGAAGCTGTAAAAGGCTCTCGGACGCAGAGCGTGGGGAGGGCCATCCGTAAATTGCTATAACTCGTCATACAAACACTTTCGCCACGACTTAAGCACAGTTCCTGATAGCCATATGTCTCTAGTTTGTGTGTACGTGCGGGGGTGGGAAAACATTTCCGAACCCACTGATCTGGGCGCAGTTGCCATCCGCCGGCCAAATGGACGTGCCACCCTGGCACCATGCACAACTCACTAGGGCAAGACCACACACCACAATTGAGGCTGACTTGTGGCCTGTGCGCGTAGGCACCAACGGCCCCATTTTGGCTCCAATGGCCCCTTGCCCAGAATGGGGTACAGTGACACCAATGTGCGTACAACACAGCAGCAAGCTTTGCTGGCCCCAAAGGCAGTATACATGCAACAGTGACAACCTTCAATGCATTTTGCTAGAACAACAAAATCAGGGTCGTTCTGCAAGCTTCACCGCTTGCCCACTGCCCAAGCCACCAACAGATTTTGTACAGCACTGCACCCCCTCCGACAAGGAGGGGCATGCACGTGAACAACCCGACAGCTGCAGATGCTGAGCCACACAACACCAACAAGCTGCAATGGGTGGCGCCTGATTCGGAAGGCTGCACGCAGCTTGATGTCAATGCGACCTCTGACCCCCCTTTGGGAAGGTCACCTGCAGGTAGCAGCAGCATACGGGACCTCAGTCAGCAAGGGAGGCTAGAACGGCTGCTCAAGACTGGGTGTGTAGACAGCCTTAGGGCCACACAAACAGTGAGGCATGCCGCCATCGACGGCTGCTGCATGGTTGAGGACTCAGTCCATGCGGACTTGCAACATAGAGGAGGTGGCACCTGCACTTACTCTGCCAGTTTGGCATGCGTGCAGAGATCTGCTGCGTCTGGCAGGCATCTAGTACTGCACATTGCCACCACCCCATGCTGCAGCTGGCCCGCACAGCTCGTGCAATGCTCTGCTGTTGCACAGCACTTGTACTTGCAAGGGGGGTTGTACATGCATGTGGCCCAACGACTGATGCTGTCCTGCGCGCTAGAGACAGCTGTGCTGGACTTACTTTGTGGTTCAAAGCAACACCATATTGCAACTGGTTGCCTGCACATGGCCTTGTCAACACCTCCCAAATGTGAGGCGCTGCTGCGCTTGCATCAACCACCTTGCAGACAGGCAGAAAAACACAGCCACCTGATTGGTACTGGTTGCTGCTGAAATGTGCCGTGCATGCTGCTTCTGTGACAAGAAGGCTCTATAGTGTGCTAGCTAGGGCTGGGGTCTGCAATGCAGCTGCTGCTGCTGGTGTCACATGCTGCATGTGTCGGCACGTAGAGGCTAGGGACCTGCTGCAAGTCACAAGTCTTCAAGACAGCTGCTGTGTGGCTGCAATCCCGAACCAGTCAACTTGCAAGTATCTTCTAGCATGTGAATACCGTTCCTGCATGCTTCCTCAATGCCCATTGCTTACCTGCTGGCACACAATTGGCCAACAGCCTGGAAGGGCCTCGCTGATACTGCACTTGCACTGAAACTCAGCTTCGCCTGATCAGCCCATTTCTGGGACCCCGTACTTCCTCCATATCGTTGCAGACAGGTGACGGACTCCAGCAACTCCTGTGTGTGCTGCAATAGCACTTGGCTGCCATCTTGCTTGCACTGTTGCCTGCATGCTCGCCTGCTGCATGCAGCTGTGCTGGGGCTGTGGGGCTTGCAAAACATTGCCTTTGATATAAGTATCAGATGTGTGCAAACGAGACTGCATTTGCGTTCAACATACAGAAGTGCCCTCTGCTGCAGCCCAGATCTTGGCACAAACAGCAGAGCAGTATAGTCGCGAAGCACTGCCCAGGCCTCAGATCGCACTCAAACGATGATGATTGATCTTTCCTATGTGATGGAGGCACCGCAGAGCCGGCAAAACAGGTGCAGGACGACGTCATGACAAATTCACAAACCGGCTGTCACCGGTCCCGCATCAGTGGGTTCGGAAATGTTTTTCCAGACAGCTGGGGCTGCTATTTTCACCGTGCGTGTCCTGCGCTGACCAAAGCCTCGCAAGCTGTTTCTTTCCTACTGCTCCTACACCCTGTAGTGCCTGGCAGGCCAGCTGGCACTGAGCACAGAGCAGGCCGTTGAAACCGTTGAAGTAACAGATGTTTGAATGTCACACTTTGACCAGTGCCGGTGCCTGATCAGGCATTCTAAGCAGGAGAAACTGGGCAGCACTGCACACTACACACACACTTTTACAAAATTACTGCAGCACAGAGGGGTGCTGCCTTACAAAAACAGATGCATCGATGTCCTCAACTTTAGTCCCTGTCGAAAACAGACTATGGAATCGTGTGGCACACAGAAGCCAAAGCAAGTCAGGCAGAGCAGCAGAAAGCTGCACAGCAGCATCAAAAAGACAATCAGACCCTCAGCAGGCACGGCCGCAAGCCCAAAAAACAACAGAAATTATTTTCCGAGGCTCAGCTGGCCCTGCCAGAGCCCCAGAAGCTGTAAAAGGCTCTCGGACGCAGAGCGTGGGGAGGGCCATCCGTAAATTGCTATAACTCGTCATACAAACACTTTCGCCACGACTTAAGCACAGTTCCTGATAGCCATATGTCTCTAGTTTGTGTGTACGTGCGGGGGTGGGAAAACATTTCCGAACCCACTGATCTGGGCGCAGTTGCCATCCGCCGGCCAAATGGACGTGCCACCCTGGCACCATGCACAACTCACTAGGGCAAGACCACACACCACAATTGAGGCTGACTTGTGGCCTGTGCGCGTAGGCACCAACGGCCCCATTTTGGCTCCAATGGCCCCTTGCCCAGAATGGGGTACAGTGACACCAATGTGCGTACAACACAGCAGCAAGCTTTGCTGGCCCCAAAGGCAGTATACATGCAACAGTGACAACCTTCAATGCATTTTGCTAGAACAACAAAATCAGGGTCGTTCTGCAAGCTTCACCGCTTGCCCACTGCCCAAGCCACCAACAGATTTTGTACAGCACTGCACCCCCTCCGACAAGGAGGGGCATGCACGTGAACAACCCGACAGCTGCAGATGCTGAGCCACACAACACCAACAAGCTGCAATGGGTGGCGCCTGATTCGGAAGGCTGCACGCAGCTTGATGTCAATGCGACCTCTGACCCCCTTTGGGAAGGTCACCTGCAGGTAGCAGCAGCATACGGGACCTCAGTCAGCAAGGGAGGCTAGAACGGCTGCTCAAGACTGGGTGTGTAGACAGCCTTAGGGCCACACAAACAGTGAGGCATGCCGCCATCGACGGCTGCTGCATGGTTGAGGACTCAGTCCATGCGGACTTGCAACATAGAGGAGGTGGCACCTGCACTTACTCTGCCAGTTTGGCATGCGTGCAGAGATCTGCTGCGTCTGGCAGGCATCTAGTACTGCACATTGCCACCACCCCATGCTGCAGCTGGCCCGCACAGCTCGTGCAATGCTCTGCTGTTGCACAGCACTTGTACTTGCAAGGGGGGTTGTACATGCATGTGGCCCAACGACTGATGCTGTCCTGCGCGCTAGAGACAGCTGTGCTGGACTTACTTTGTGGTTCAAAGCAACACCATATTGCAACTGGTTGCCTGCACATGGCCTTGTCAACACCTCCCAAATGTGAGGCGCTGCTGCGCTTGCATCAACCACCTTGCAGACAGGCAGAAAAACACAGCCACCTGATTGGTACTGGTTGCTGCTGAAATGTGCCGTGCATGCTGCTTCTGTGACAAGAAGGCTCTATAGTGTGCTAGCTAGGGCTGGGGTCTGCAATGCAGCTGCTGCTGCTGGTGTCACATGCTGCATGTGTCGGCACGTAGAGGCTAGGGACCTGCTGCAAGTCACAAGTCTTCAAGACAGCTGCTGTGTGGCTGCAATCCCGAACCAGTCAACTTGCAAGTATCTTCTAGCATGTGAATACCGTTCCTGCATGCTTCCTCAATGCCCATTGCTTACCTGCTGGCACACAATTGGCCAACAGCCTGGAAGGGCCTCGCTGATACTGCACTTGCACTGAAACTCAGCTTCGCCTGATCAGCCCATTTCTGGGACCCCGTACTTCCTCCATATCGTTGCAGACAGGTGACGGACTCCAGCAACTCCTGTGTGTGCTGCAATAGCACTTGGCTGCCATCTTGCTTGCACTGTTGCCAGCTGTCATGCTCGCCTGCTGCATGCAGCTGTGCTGGGGCTGTGGGGCTTGCAAAACATTGCCTTTGATATAAGTATCAGATGTGTGCAAACGAGACTGCATTTGCGTTCAACATACAGAAGTGCCCTCTGCTGCAGCCCAGATCTTGGCACAAACAGCAGAGCAGTATAGTCGCGAAGCACTGCCCAGGCCTCAGATCGCACTCAAACGATGATGATTGATCTTTCCTATGTGATGGAGGCACCGCAGAGCCGGCAAAACAGGTGCAGGACGACGTCATGACAAATTCACAAACCGGCTGTCACCGGTCCCGCATCAGTGGGTTCGGAAATGTTTTTCCAGACAGCTGGGGCTGCTATTTTCACCGTGCGTGTCCTGCGCTGACCAAAGCCTCGCAAGCTGTTTCTTTCCTACTGCTCCTACACCCTGTAGTGCCTGGCAGGCCAGCTGGCACTGAGCACAGAGCAGGCCGTTGAAACCGTTGAAGTAACAGATGTTTGAATGTCACACTTTGACCAGTGCCGGTGCCTGATCAGGCATTCTAAGCAGGAGAAACTGGGCAGCACTGCACACTACACACACACTTTTACAAAATTACTGCAGCACAGAGGGGTGCTGCCTTACAAAAACAGATGCATCGATGTCCTCAACTTTAGTCCCTGTCGAAAACAGACTATGGAATCGTGTGGCACACAGAAGCCAAAGCAAGTCAGGCAGAGCAGCAGAAAGCTGCACAGCAGCATCAAAAAGACAATCAGACCCTCAGCAGGCACGGCCGCAAGCCCAAAAAACAACAGAAATTATTTTCCGAGGCTCAGCTGGCCCTGCCAGAGCCCCAGAAGCTGTAAAAGGCTCTCGGACGCAGAGCGTGGGGAGGGCCATCCGTAAATTGCTATAACTCGTCATACAAACACTTTCGCCACGACTTAAGCACAGTTCCTGATAGCCATATGTCTCTAGTTTGTGTGTACGTGCGGGGGTGGGAAAACATTTCCGAACCCACTGATCTGGGCGCAGTTGCCATCCGCCGGCCAAATGGACGTGCCACCCTGGCACCATGCACAACTCACTAGGGCAAGACCACACACCACAATTGAGGCTGACTTGTGGCCTGTGCGCGTAGGCACCAACGGCCCCATTTTGGCTCCAATGGCCCCTTGCCCAGAATGGGGTACAGTGACACCAATGTGCGTACAACACAGCAGCAAGCTTTGCTGGCCCCAAAGGCAGTATACATGCAACAGTGACAACCTTCAATGCATTTTGCTAGAACAACAAAATCAGGGTCGTTCTGCAAGCTTCACCGCTTGCCCACTGCCCAAGCCACCAACAGATTTTGTACAGCACTGCACCCCCTCCGACAAGGAGGGGCATGCACGTGAACAACCCGACAGCTGCAGATGCTGAGCCACACAACACCAACAAGCTGCAATGGGTGGCGCCTGATTCGGAAGGCTGCACGCAGCTTGATGTCAATGCGACCTCTGACCCCCCTTTGGGAAGGTCACCTGCAGGTAGCAGCAGCATACGGGACCTCAGTCAGCAAGGGAGGCTAGAACGGCTGCTCAAGACTGGGTGTGTAGACAGCCTTAGGGCCACACAAACAGTGAGGCATGCCGCCATCGACGGCTGCTGCATGGTTGAGGACTCAGTCCATGCGGACTTGCAACATAGAGGAGGTGGCACCTGCACTTACTCTGCCAGTTTGGCATGCGTGCAGAGATCTGCTGCGTCTGGCAGGCATCTAGTACTGCACATTGCCACCACCCCATGCTGCAGCTGGCCCGCACAGCTCGTGCAATGCTCTGCTGTTGCACAGCACTTGTACTTGCAAGGGGGGTTGTACATGCATGTGGCCCAACGACTGATGCTGTCCTGCGCGCTAGAGACAGCTGTGCTGGACTTACTTTGTGGTTCAAAGCAACACCATATTGCAACTGGTTGCCTGCACATGGCCTTGTCAACACCTCCCAAATGTGAGGCGCTGCTGCGCTTGCATCAACCACCTTGCAGACAGGCAGAAAAACACAGCCACCTGATTGGTACTGGTTGCTGCTGAAATGTGCCGTGCATGCTGCTTCTGTGACAAGAAGGCTCTATAGTGTGCTAGCTAGGGCTGGGGTCTGCAATGCAGCTGCTGCTGCTGGTGTCACATGCTGCATGTGTCGGCACGTAGAGGCTAGGGACCTGCTGCAAGTCACAAGTCTTCAAGACAGCTGCTGTGTGGCTGCAATCCCGAACCAGTCAACTTGCAAGTATCTTCTAGCATGTGAATACCGTTCCTGCATGCTTCCTCAATGCCCATTGCTTACCTGCTGGCACACAATTGGCCAACAGCCTGGAAGGGCCTCGCTGATACTGCACTTGCACTGAAACTCAGCTTCGCCTGATCAGCCCATTTCTGGGACCCCGTACTTCCTCCATATCGTTGCAGACAGGTGACGGACTCCAGCAACTCCTGTGTGTGCTGCAATAGCACTTGGCTGCCATCTTGCTTGCACTGTTGCCAGCTGTCATGCTCGCCTGCTGCATGCAGCTGTGCTGGGGCTGTGGGGCTTGCAAAACATTGCCTTTGATATAAGTATCAGATGTGTGCAAACGAGACTGCATTTGCGTTCAACATACAGAAGTGCCCTCTGCTGCAGCCCAGATCTTGGCACAAACAGCAGAGCAGTATAGTCGCGAAGCACTGCCAGGCCTCAGATCGCACTCAAACGATGATGATTGATCTTTCCTATGTGATGGAGGCACCGCAGAGCCGCCAAAACAGGTGCAGGACGACGTCATGACAAATTCACAAACCGGCTGTCACCGGTCCCGCATCAGTGTGGTTCGGAAATGTTTTTCCAGACAGCTGGGCGGCTATTTTCACCGTGCGTGTCCTGCGCTGACCAAAGCCTCGCAAGCTGTTTCTTTCCTACTGCTCCTACACCTGTAGTGCCTGGCAGGCCCTGGCACTGAGCACACAGAGCAGGCGTTGAAACCGTTTGAAGTAAAGATGTTTGAATGTCACACTTTGACCAGTGCCGGTGCCTGATCAGGCATTCTAAGCAGGAGAAACTGGGGCAGCACTGCACACTACACACACACTTTTACAAAATTACTGCAGCACAGAGGGGTGCTGCCTTACAAAACAGATGCATCGATGTCCTCAACTTTAGTCCCTGTCGAAAACACACTATGGAATCGTGTGGCACACAGAAGCCAAAGCAAGTCAGGCAGAGCAGCAGAAAGCTGCACAGCAGCATCAAAAAGACAATCAGACCCTCAGCAGGCACGGCCGCAAGCCCAAAAAACACAGAAATTATTTTCGAGGCTCAGCTGGCCCTGCCAGAGCCCCAGAAGCTGTAAAAGGCTCTCGGACGCAGAGCGTGGGGAGGGCCATCCGTAAATTGCTATAACTCGTCATACAAACACTTTCGCCACGACTTAAGCACAGTTCCTGATAGCCATATTCTCTAGTTTGTGTACGTGCGGGGGGGGGAAACATTTCCGAACCCATGATCTGGGCGCAGTTGCCATCCGCCGGCCAATGGACGTGCCACCT